>JAKCPI010024530.1:0-11245 GCA_023213315.1 Euborellia annulipes
ATCGATCCCGGCTGCAGCCGCAGGGAGGCGCGCGCCTCTGGCGGCAACCACTCCACCCAATTCACCCACACCAGCCGATGTCTGTAAAAGCCTGATTTATACCTTCCCCCTCTCTCCTCTCTTTCCCTTGCGTATATTTATATTTACAGCAACGAACCGAATAAAAAAAAAAATATAGGCAACTTTAACGAAAAGTTTTCGTTTCCTGTTAGGCAATTGCGCAATCAGATATTCCAAAAAAAAAAAAACTTTATATTTATTCTTTTAGACTTCCCTTTTTTAAGTGTTCCAATTTTGAAGAATGTTTCCTTCTTATGGTAAAATGATGTAAAATAAAAGTGCAATGTTTTTTTTAGAAGAAATGCACTTAAGGGACGACATAAATAATTTTTATGCTCTTTTTAATATTTACATACGTTATTTTATCAGTATAAATATTTTATTTGAATCTATTTTGTATTTGTCGAAGAGTCTTCTTTGACTATTATTATTCTCCAATAAAAGGGAGGTGTTACTTTTTTATAAAAAAAAAAACCTCTTTGTTGCATCTCAAAAAAAGATAAATGATAGTAGCTATTATTTGGCACTTTCGAGACCTTTTTAGGTTATATAAATTGAGCATGTTTTTTTAAAGTATGTGTTTTAAATTCTATGAAAATTTGTTTTAATATTATCGAGACTATATTTTACAAGGCAATTATTTATCATTCATTATATTCATCAATATTTATTTATTTCCGGGGAAATATTTTTTTTTTTTTTTAATTGCATCATTCATAAATATATTTATAAATTCATATTTCCTGATATAAATTTGTTAAATTTCTTTTCATCTCGTCACATATCAATTGTATTAACTATTTAATATTCTGTTGTATCGATTATAGTCGCATTATATTATACATTCACATCAGTGATGTTATGATTCACAATAAAGAGGAAAGAGAGACATCCATTTCCCACTAAATAGAATGAATATGAAAATAGGCAAGGAGAGAGCGAGAGAGAGAGAGGTAAAAATTTTATTTTAGGGTATAATAATATAAATGCAAGCTGACGAGAGCTTAAAATAAAATTAGATGAAATAAATATGAATAAATCAAAATTGTAAATCACTAATTATGAGTTGTTTTATTGATAATAGAGTCGAATATATTTTAAGATTGGGTCTTACTTTCTCTTATCCTATATATGAAATATATAGAGAGAAAGTATTGCGATCATGTTGAGATTTTGATGGATATACACGTTTTGAGATCCCGCAAATTGGTCTGTCTATCTGGGTGTCTGTGAACAAAATATCTCAGGAACGAAAAGAGCTAGGAGATTAAAATTTTATATTTGAGTTAGGCACCCCCTAAGGGTTGAAAATAAGCTTTTGAACAAAATCGGCTAAAAAGTACTAGTACTTTACTGATGTACTTTTTCAGTTTTTTGTGATTTTCTTAAAATTCGAATTTGATTAAAATTCATTAATCAACTATATTTTTGATGCTCTTTAAAAAATATATCAGTAAAATTTTTCGTGGAAATTGTTTGAAGGACATTTTACTGATGATGTGGAAGCTCAATGTCGTAGCTCAGCGCCATCTATGAATCGCGTGGTTAAGTTCGGTACTTAGGTGCTAAGGACAACTAAATATATCTCGATACAAAAAATCTGGTGTGAAAAGAACAGTACACAACTTTCTCTTGTCGAAAATTTTAAAAAATCAGAGCTCTACAGACAGACAGATCATGTCGCGAAAATCACTTTTTTATATTCAGGAGACCTCAAAACGTCAAAATCTAGACATCGAATTTTGAACCATGAATCCAATACTTTCTCTCTATATATTAACATATATAGAGGTAAGAGAAAGTAATTAAGAACTCTCTATTTATAATCTATTTTTTTTAAATTTCCCATATATATTGCCCTCGGCGTAACTAGGGGCCCCTGAGGATAGCTGGTTCCATGGTCCCGCCAGCCAAGTTCTCTAGTTACGCCCATGTAGGCCTATATAGCAAATTAAAATGTTTCACCTAATTAGATTTAAATTTTATTAGTATGAAATTTTGTGGAAAAAAAAGAAATTTTTTTAATAAAAACTATACAATTTATTTAAAAAATTTTCCTCTGAATTAATATAGTATTTAAGCAAATTAGGATAATACAATTAGGCTAATAAAGTTGGATTTCTGATATTTTTTTTTAAATTTATTTGAGATTTTTTCCGACATCTGAGGCTATTTTGATTGGTATCCAATTCTATTGAAATAATTTTTTTCGCCTGGGACGGGATGCGAATTCTTAGCATTGGCACCAGAAGCGAATGCTCTACCTCTGAGCCATAGATCAAGAGCATGATATTATTCAAAAGTTGAAATAAAATAAGGTAATTATTAAAATAATCTCTAACTGTGAAAATTAGTAATTATACTAGGGCCTACCTTCCATTCGGCCGTTAATAATTATGTTTATACATGTTCTATAAGCCTATATAGGTATATTTAAGAAGATTATTTTAAATATGAAATATGAAAAAAATATTTCTTTTTAAAAGATAAAATTAATTAAATAAAATGAATGTTTATATTTTTCCACTCATGCCACGGATTAAATATTCTCTTTTATATAGCTACCAAAATAAAAAAAAAAATACTCTTGTTTAAATTGAGATTCTTTTACTAAGGCGATTTATTTAAATGAAATGAAAAAGAAAGAATAAATTCAAAAAAAAAAAGCCCGAGGATCTATCTTCTTTGTTTTATTTATATTTTATATAATTTTAAAAGAACTAAAGGCGGTTTAGTTCTAATTAAAAAAAATATTTAAAATGAAATAATACAGTTATTATTTGATGGAAAAAGATTTGATTAAAAAGAAGAAGGAGAAAGAAACGAGTGCCAAAAAATATTCATTTTATTTATGAACTTCTAAAAATAATAAAGAAAAAAAAATTACTTCAAAAAATTAACAAATGAAGAAAAATATTTTTCTTTTTGATTACTAGAAAAAATAAGAGGGATAATTAATTAATAATAATTTAGTAAAATAATAATGAAATAGAAGTAGGTGAGGGAACTCAGGGAATGAAAAAATAAACAGCAAAAGGCCGTAGTCAGGGGTGATATAGGACCCCCTTCCCAAAAAAAATAAATAAATGAAAATATAGAGAGAGAAATATAGTGTTAAAATTTTAAAAATATTTTATATTGAATATATTTAATTAATTTTGTATTTGTTTTAAGATCTTTTTTTCAACATCTAAGGCCATTATAGACATCACAAATTGATTCAATTGAAAAAAAAATTTCTCGCTTGGAACGGGAAGCGAACTCGGAACGCCAGGCACGAGAATCTCTTTTTTTTTGGAATGGGTGCATAAGGTCCGAAGACCTCTTAAGTCAAATAATAAATTTGTAGTCTCTAAGTTATATAATTTATCAATATCATCATGTTTTCAAAAGGATCAAGGATATTTTTTTTTTATTCAAGGACAGCAGACACAACGAAGAATTTTAAATATTATTATAGAAAGATAAAAATATCTAGGATGGTATAATATTCATTGTGCTTTTATTATGTCTGATTATTATTATTATTTTTTAACAAATAATTTTAAAATTTAATTTTCAGAGTGAATAATTGTAAACAGGCTAAGCTAAGTAAGAAAATTTAAGATAAAAACGCCTGCAACATAGGCAACCACACATGCTTCTCTTGGAAAAAAGCTCTGCTTCTTTTAGAAAAAAATTATCCTTTCAATCATCAAATAAACTTCTAATAATTTATTTTTTATAAAATTTCACGTTCTAGAGCAGAGGTGTCCAAACTACGGTCCTGGGGCCAAACCCGGCCCGACAGATAACTTTACCCGGCCCACCGAAGTTTTTGATAAATTTCAGTCCCATATCAATTTGATATTCAGGTCATGTAATTTAATATGTATACTTATTATGCTGACCCATATTTATTAAATGACAATGTCCAATTAAAATAAATATCAATACATCTTGTCCTTGAATTGTCCTTTAATTGATAGGACATACAATAACGTCTTCAAGGGAATTTTAATTTATTCTATATATTTATCTATATAAAACTATAGATTTTTTTTATGAGGGAAGAATTTTAATATTGTGCCTTGATATTTCAAGAGAAATTCATTTAAAAAAAAAAAGTGTTTTTGCATAATTAGATTTCCATTTTATTAAATGCGAGTTTAAAACTTGAAAAAAAAACGCAAGAAAGTTTGTTAATATTGACAAATTTTAGACAAAGTAATGTTTTTTAATTGCAAAAGAAAAACGGAAAAAAAAAATCATTTTCTCAAATTGGTTAATAAAAAAGACAAAATCCCCGGGTCGAGTAAGAGAAAGAGGGTTCATTTCGTAATTCTCCTATATATATATGATCGCCAGAGAGAGAAGAGATGAGGGTTCAAACAAAGTCACTATAAGTAAACAGAGCTGTCCCATCCCATCCCGAACCCGTCCAAAAGCGAATTACGTTTTACGGCAAGTGAGATGGGGTTGCTTTGCTGGCCTTTACTTTATAGAGGGTGGATAGAATCTCTCAAGCTGTGATCCCTTGACTTTTCCCTTTTTAGTACGGAAATATTCAAGCAAAGCCTAATGGTCCTCTGATCTATTCCAGTTTTATCGTTGCAGGTCGTTAAAATATCGTGGGCTTGGGTTTTGGAAGACATTACTTATTCATGATCAATTGGGTACAGTGTAGGCGACGATAAGCTGTTGATAGCCCAACATAATTACTAAGGTTATAGCGCGGGAATGGAAATTGTTAACTTCTGGTCTGGTAGCTCTCCATAAAGAAATAAAATAGGCCAAAATCGAAGTTAATGGACGACTAACCAAGTTTAATTTTATTTCGAATTCTATTAGATCTGCAATTTCAAAGTCGATAATTACTCTCACGTTCTCTAAATTCAATTATTGGATAGACAAGCGTTTTATTTGCTCCTTTTAAATAGATATATATAGTTTTCTTTTGGATTTTATTAGTTCAATCCTGAAATTAACAGGTTTTTTTTTTTTAAACTGGCCTGAGGGAGTTTTTTTTTTTTTTTTTTTTACTTTTTTTATTTGTAAGATAGTAATTCCAAAAATTATTATTACTTGTCTTTGTAATTAAAAAAAGCCCGAGTGGGCTCACTTATGGTGAGTTATCTCTCAGACTAATAATTTCTACTTTCTCTTTATTAAATATCAGGCTGTTCGACAGGTCGGGCTCTAAATGCAGAACTCAACCAGGTAAAGAAAGAAAAATTTTTTCCAGTAACCAATTTTCTTTATCGCTTCCCACCACCTAATTTCACTCTCCATTCACCCCCGACTAATGGGGTTTTCTGGACCGTTAATTTCCGTGTAGAATTATTGAATTTAATTATTACTTTCTCTTACCTTATATATGAAATATAAAATATATTGAATGTATTGAGATCATGTCAAAAATTCGATGTCGAGATTTTGATGGATATTTATGTTTTGAGATTCCCTGAGTCCAAAAAAGTGGGTCTGTGAAAATATCTCAGGAACGAAAAGACCTTGGAGGTTGAAATTGTATATTTGAGTTAGGCACCCTCCCCAACGGGTGAAAATAAGCTTTTGAATAAAATCAGCTAAAAAGTACTAGTACTTTATTGATGTAATTTTTCAGTTTTTTTGCGATTTTCTCAAAATTCGCTCCAACGATTTTGATTAAAATTCATAAATCAACTATCTTTTTGATGCTCTTTAAAAAGTATATCAGTGAAATTTTTCGTGAAAATTATTTGAAGAACACCTTACTGATGTGGAAGCATTCATAGCTCAGCGCCATTTATGAATCGCGTGGTCAAGTTTGGAACTTAGGTGCTAAGGGCAACTAAATATATGGACCGTTTATTTTGAAAGTGGTGTAAGTCCATTAAAAAAAAAAAATGAGATATCACATAATTTATGCTTAAATTAATGTAAATTTTCTATGTATAACAAGCTAGTGGTAAATTTCTTAAAAAATTCCCATGTTTTGTACAATTGAAAATTGGTCGGTAAATAGATTTCTTAATAAACAGATATGTTAACCTTTCATTTTCTTGAAAAATAGAAAATGGATTTACACCACTTACAAAATAAACGGTCCATATATCGACACAAAAAATCTGGTGCGACCAGTCACACCAGCTTTATTTTTACGCAAATGATAAATTCACAATTTAATTAATCCCCATAGAATTTTTTAGATATGAACTATTAGATATTAATTTGATGGATAATTGGTTATTTCAGTTGCCTGGTTTTCAAGCTTTCAAATTATACCTCTGATATTGAAGCAAGAAATGCATATATCATTTAAGATTTATCCAATTATTGAACCCGTATCATTTTCAATATTGTAAATGAAAAAGAAATCCTGATCCTTTCAAATTCCTAATTATTAAATTGGCTTCCGAGGTCTTCTTTCTCTTCTCCTTATCATTAATTGAATTTTTTTCGAGCAGACAATTGGTTTAAGAAAAGCACCTGTCTTTGAAGGAGAGATGAATTCAGGTTGATGTCTTAAATAAGTCTCCATTCTCTCTCTCTCCTTGGGCAATAATAAATAAATCGATGAAAACTTGTAATGAATAGAGAATGAATGATAGATAAAAGCATTTGCATCATTTTAAAATTAAATTAAATCCTTCCTTTCTTCTTAGAAAATTGAATTGTATTGCGTCGCTTTCTAAGCTATTTTCTTTTCATTAGCAGATGTCACTACATCCTCGTTAAGAATTAACGAATGAATCATAAAATACGTCTCTCCCTCTCTCTCTTTGAGAAGTTGTGTTTGTTGGCCAAAATATTCAAATATTTAAATGTCAAACAATAAAAATATGGCTGGTGAATGTAAGATAAATAAAATTTGAAACCAATATTTCCAATAACACTACTCGGCAAAATGATTTTTTTTTTTCGAGCACCAAAATAATTTCTTCAGATTCTTAAGTAAAAGATCTCATGAATCCAAATATGACCTCCGTTTCCCCCTGTCAAGTACCGTTTTTGGGTGACAGCCCCCTACTTATTTCAACCCCTTTCTTAGGGCCATGAATTAAATTTGGAGGGATGAAAAAGAATATTTTAGCCTTAATATTTCTTCAGAAGATCTAGAAAGGTGAAAAGTTCAAAAACATGAGCATTTGAATCCAAGGGGGATGTGGGGATGATTTTATCCCACAAATTGCAAAATAATCATTAAAAATGATCGATTTTTTCTGTTTTTTTTTTCGCAGTTTTTTCACTGCTTTTCTACATATTCCAGCTAACAGACCTCCCTCATCCTTCCTTAAACATCCCTCAAAAATATATATATATAGGATAAAGCGAGTCAGGTGAGAGCGATTCCTAAGCCCTCGCAAGAAGATGTAAGATTCTCAGCTCCACTGCATAGTTGGTCAAATTCGCAAATATTGAAGAACATAAAAGAATGTGTAGGCCTAGATATAATTTTAAATTTGTAAAGATCCCCCCAAAAAAAAGATAATTATAACCGCATATTTGCGAAAATAAAAACAGAAGAAATCGATCATTTTTAATGATTTTTTTGTAATTTAAGGGACAAAATCATCCCCCCATCCCTCCTTGGAACCAAATGTTCATGTTTTTGAACTTTACACCTCTCTAGATCTTCTGAAGAAATTTTAAGGCCAAAATATTCTTTTTTCATCCCTCCAAATCTAATTCATGGCCCTAAGTTTAAAAGGGGTGGAAATAAGTAGGATGCTCCCCCCCCTCCCTCCGGGTAAAAGGGAGGTCATATTTGGATTTAGGAGGTCATTTTACTTAAGAATCTGAAGGAATTATCTTGGAGTTTTTTTTCTTGCCGAGTAGTGTAATTAGAGCTATCCAATTCTGCCCGTTGAAAATCTAATTTTTTTTTTATCAACGGGTAAAATTTTCCCCCGTTATAATAAATAATAACAAAGTTTGAGCAGGTGTTTTGTATGAATTCAAGATAATAGATTTGTTTTAAAATAAAAAGCAGTATTAATTAACTATTACGTATATAAGCTGTTCCGATCATTTAAAGGAAAAAAAATAGTTGGTTGCCTATCTGACGGGGGTTTTCACAATTCATTTGAATTAAATTTCTTACTACTTTTAAAAGTGAAATGGCCCTTGGCACAGGGAGGTCTTTTTTAAGGATCAGTGATTCGGTTCTAGTTCAAAGCGATAAAAATTTATTTAAATTATATTTTGTACCTATTAACCTATTATATAAATAACAAAAATATTAATTAAATATAAGTTACTCTAAATAGCATCAAATGTCGAAAAAAGTTAAAAAAAAAATCTGGTGACTGGCGCACAGCACACAACTTTCTCTTACCTTCGGTAATCGAAAGTTGTGTACTGTGCTTGTCACACCAGATTTTTTGTGTCGACATGTATTTAGTTTCCGACAGTAGGGTACAATTGAATTCAAGATGTAAAATTTATAAGTATGGGAAAATATTTATATTTTGATACCATGGCAACCATTTCTCCTATCTTTTCTATGGAGTACAAGAGTAAAGTGGTCTTCAGAAGATTTCAATCACAAAATGAGAATATACATTTTATAGAGAATCTAAAAAATAATTGATTTTTGAATTTAAAAAAAAATCGTTGGAGCAAATTTAGAGAAAATCGAAAAAAACTGAAAAAGTGAATCAGTAAAGTACTAGTACTCTTTGGTCGATTTTGTTCAAAAGCTTCGTGTCACGTCCCATGGGGGGTGCCTAACTTAAATATAAAATTTCAACTTCCTAGCTCTTTTCGTTCTTGAGATATTTTGTTCACGGACACACACACACACACACACACAGACAGACAGACAGACAGACCATGTCGCGAAAACCACTTTTTTGGATTCAGGGGACCTCAAAACGTGAAGATCCATCAAAATCTCGACATCGAATTTTTGACATGAATCCAATACTTTCTCTCTCTATATATTAACATATATATAGAGAGGTACGAGAAAGTAAAAAAAAATTATAAGACTCGGACTACAAAAGCAATCAAAATCATTAAAAATGGTTTTTTAAGCAATCTATTGAAGACTGTCAAAATATTTCTTGCAACAGAATATTTTTTTATAAAACTAAACATCTCTAAATATTGCACCTAAAAAATGGAAAAGAAACTTAAGAAATAACATTTCTTGAATCTGCCTATTTTTTATATAATTTTTTTTAGCTACTTATATAAAGATGTAATAATGCTGTTCTAGACATAAAAAATATACCAGGGTACTTTCTCCTCATTCAGCTATACCTAAAGAAAAAATCATAATTAACTTTATAAATATAAATCCGTTCTATGAATAGACTAGTTTTTTTTTCTATCAAGCAAATTCAATAAAGATGATGTGATGATGTTGTGAATGATGATGATGAAAATAATTAAAAAAAAAAAAAAAAACTTCCTCCTTCTTTATTTAACATGGTAAATTAATATTCAAAAATCTTTTATAATAAAAGAAAAAAGAAATTTGCTTTTGTTAGTCGACTTGGGAGGCCTGAATAGAAGCATATTTTTGTCAAAAGTTGTCGAACCTTTTAGAATTTTTTTTTTTCTGGTTCTTGCAAAGAAGAAGACCCTAGGCGTGACTTCGGATTGAAACCGCCAACCCAGAAACACTTAATAGGACAGATTTATGGCATACTGGTATGCCCAAAAAAGGGATTCTGAGGGAGAGAAGCGACCCTCTCTCTTTGAAAATAGAGCGAACATTTTAAGGTCCGGGTATGGTCATCATAAGAAGCAATTGTACAAACCAGAACAAGCAAATAATGTGAGAAAATGGATGAGATTTATGACAATGTCAAAATGAACTTCTTTTATTACTTTACGCTTATGTTCTTTTATGAAGTTAACTTTTACTGACCGGATGGTAATATTGTTTCATTGTAGTTTATAAGAGGACATGATTACTCATAAAAGGTAAATATTTTTAGTTTAGAAATCTTTACGAGATCGTTCCTTTTAAAAGGTAAATGAGTTGGTAAATAGGTTTTTTTTGTTACTTTGATTTCCTTATGTTTTTTTATTTAATTTAATGTTCGTCTTATTAAATCTGTTGTCAAAATCAGTCGAGTATATCAAAACAAAAATTTCACTCGTAAAGTTAATTAAAAATTAAATAACAAAATGTTATGAAATATAATTTTTGTTTTATGACCTGATAATTGACTAATCTTTGAATCGAGGTTTTGTCAGGTTTTATCGTTTTTTGGACTGAAGAAAAAAATGTATGGACGAAATCTTGAATTTTATGAAAATAAAGGGAACTTAAACCGAAAATATTGTACAGTGAGCGCCACAATTAAGTCCCAATTAGCTTTAGCCTTAAGTATATGGTATAGAATATGATAAACGGTGAAATAATTTTAAATTTTCAAAGGTAAAATAAAATCATCTGTAGGCCTACAAGATCTTACGTTTTACCTTTTCGGTCATTAAAATTATTTCACTTTACACCATATACTTAAGGCTAAAACTATAAAATGGGGACTTAATTGTGGCGCTCACTGTACGATATTAAATTATATGAGTTCATTGCAAGGGGGGTAAAGGGGGTAAGTACCCCCCCCCCGGGATTTGAAAAAAATACTTTTTTTCGAAAAAAAATTTATTTTTAATGTAGAATTTTAAAAATTAATACTTAAAAATTTGATTTGTATTTATATTCTGGCAAACAAGTACAGAATGCGCCTTTAAATTACCGAAATTAAGAAAAAAATAGTGAACTGTGCGACGAGTCACACCAGGTTACCCCCCCGGCGGATCCAGAGATGTTTCTCGGGAGGGGGGGCTCCCGAGAAACATCTCTGGATCCGCCTCTGACTCATAGCTGGAGAAGAAATGAAAATTTAGTTGGATGTTCAAGCCTTAGTCAGAAACAATAATAATTTCAAAAAAATAAATTTTAAAATTATTATTAAAGTGTAGCCTGAACTATTACCTATTTGTAAACTTCGTATTCGATGATTTATCTTTTAATGTGTATTAATTTAGTAAAATCTTTGAAAGGGTGTAGAAAAATCTGGTGTGACTGGCGCACAGCACACAACTTTCTCTTACCTTCGGTAATCGAAAGTTGTGTTCTGTGCTTGTCACACCAGATTTTTTGTGTCGACATGTATTTAGTTTCCGACAGTAGGGTACATTGGATTTTAAGATGTAAAATTTATAAGTATGGGAAAATATTTATATTTTTTGTTACCATGGC
>JAKCPI010024531.1:0-11342 GCA_023213315.1 Euborellia annulipes
AATTCAATTATTTTTTTAGATGCTCTTTTGAAATGTATATTCTCATTTTGCCATTAAAATCTTCTGAAGACCACTTTCTCTTGTACTTCTTAGGAAAGATAGGAGAAATGGTTGTTATGGAATCAAAATATAAATCTTTTTGACAAGCACAGAACACAACTTTATCCTGCCTTGCTGTGCGACCACTCACACTAGATTTTTTATAATAAAGAAACTTTAACGGATAATCGAAAATCCGGATAATCGAGTTTATACTGTATCTGAATCAGGGTGAGGTATGGGGGTTTATATAAAGTCAAAGAGAGGGAAGTGGTTCTGCGGTGGCGCGCAACTGGGCCAGGCTGGAGCGAGAGAGAGAGAGAGTACACGTATAAGGGTAAGAGAGAGAGAGAGAGAGAGAAGGCAAGAGCCCTAGGAGTTTAGGGGGTGGTGTAGCCCGCCTGCCCCGTCCTGCCCGCCTGCCGCACGCAGGCTGGAGTCACTCGGCGGGCATCGATCCATGGCAGAGAGCGACCAATCCGGGGTGCTGCGCGCCCCTTGCAAAACTCGCACTTGGCGGCCGCCCGAGCGCCACTTCTTTCCAAGAGAAAGGGGGGGACACCACCTCCCAGAGTCCCACCCTATCAACCCTTTTCTCTTCTCTCTTACTCTCTCTCGCTCTTTCTCTCTCTCTCTGCCGCAATTGATTCGACAAATTTGGCCACGGGGCGGCCTATCGATCCCGGGGCTTCGGCAGCCGCAAGGAGGGCGCGCGCCTCTGGCGCAGCAACCACCCACCCAACTACCCCACACCTGCCGGTTAAAAGCCAGATTTATACCTTCCCTCTCTCTCTTCTCTTTCCCTTGACGTATATTTATATTTACAGCAACAACCGAATAAAAAAATATAGGCAACTTTAACGAAAAGTTTTCGTTTCCTGTTAGGCAATTGCGCAATCAGATATTCAAAAAAAAAAAAAAAAAAAAACTTTATATTTATTCTTTTAGACTTCCCTTTTTTTAAGTGTTCTAATTTTGAAGAATGTTTCCTTCTTATGGTAAAATGATGTAAAATAAAAGTGCAATGTTTTTTTTAGGAGAAATGCACTTAAGGGACGACATAAATAATTTTTTATGCTCTTTTTAATATTTACATACGTTATTTTATCAGTATAAATATTTTATTTGAATCTATTTTGTATTTGTCGAAGAGTCTTCTTTGACTATTATTATTCTCCAATAAAAGGGAGGTGTTACTTTTTTATAAAAAAAAAACCTCTTTGTTGCATCTCAAAAAAAGATAAATGATAGTAGCTATTATTTGGCACTTTCGAGACCTTTTAGGTTATATAAATTGAGCATGTTTTTTTAAAGTATGTGTTTTAAATTCTATGAAAATTTGTTTTAATATTATCGAGACTATATTTTACAAGGCAATTATTTATCATTCATTATATTCATCAATATTTATTTATTTCCGGGGAAAATTTTTTTTTTTTTTAATTGCATCATTCATAAATATATTTATAAATTCATATTTCCTGATATAAATTTGTTAAATTTCTTTTCATCTCGTCACATATCAATTGTATTAACTATTTAATATTCTGTTGTATCGATTATAGTCGCATTATATTATACATTCACATCAGTGATGTTATGATTCACAATAAAGAGGAAAGAGAGACATCCATTTCCCACTAAATAGAATGAATATGAAAATAGGCAAGCGAGAGAGAGAGAGAGATAAAAATTTTATTTTAGGGTATAATAATATAAATGCAAGCTGACGAGAGCTTAAAATAAAATTAGATGAAATAAATATGAATAAATCAAAATTGTAAATCACTAATTATGAGTTGTTTTATTGATAATAGAGTCGAATATATTTTAAGATTGGGTCTTACTTTCTCTTATCCTATATATGAAATATATAGAGAGAAAGTATTGCGATCATGTTGAGATTTTGATGGATATACACGTTTTGAGATCCCGCAAATTGGTCTGTCTATCTGGGTGTCTGTGAACAAAATATCTCAGGAACGAAAAGAGCTAGGAGATTAAAAATTTTATATTTGAGTTAGGCACCCCCCTAAGGGTTGAAAATAAGCTTTTGAACAAAATCGGCTAAAAAGTACTAGTACTTTACTGATGTACTTTTTCAGTTTTTTGTGATTTTCTTAAAATTCGAATTTGATTAAAATTCATTAATCAACTATATTTTTAATGCTCTTTAAAAAATATATTAGTAAAATTTTTCGTGGAAATTGTTTGAAGTACATTTTACTGATGATGTGGAAACTCAGTGTCGTAGCTCAGCGCCATCTATGAATCGCGTGGTTAAGTTCGGTACTTAGGTGCTAAGGACAACTAAATATATCTCGATACAAAAAATCTGGTGTGAAAAGAACAGTACACAACTTTCTCTTGTCGAAAATTTTAAAAAATCAGAGCTCTACAGACAGACAGATCATGTCGCGAAAATCACTTTTTTATATTCAGGAGACCTCAAAACGTCAAAATCTAGACATCGAATTTTGAACCATGAATCCAATACTTTCTCTCTATATATTAACATATATAGAGGTAAGAGAAAGTAATTAAGAACTCTCTATTTATAATCTATTTTTTTTAAATTTCCCATATATATTGCCCTCGGCGTAACTAGGGGCCCCTGAGGATAGCTGGTTCCTTGGTCCCGCCAGCCAAGTTCTCAAGTTACGCCCATGTAGGCCTATATAGCAAATTAAAATGTTTCACCTAATTAGATTTAAATTTTATTAGTATGAAATTTTGTGGAAAAAAAAAAGAAATTTTTTAATAAAAACTATACAATTTATTTAAAAAATTTTCCTCTGAATTAATATAGTATTTAAGCAAATTAGGATAATACAATTAGGCTAATAAAGTTGGATTTCTGATATTTTTTTTTTTTAATTTATTTGAGATTTTTTCCGACATCTGAGGCTATTTTGATTGGTATCCAATTCTATTGAAATAATTTTTTTCGCCTGGGACGGGATGCGAATTCTTAGCATTGGCACCAGAAGCGAATGCTCTACCTCTGAGCCATAGATCAAGAGCATGATATTATTCAAAAGTTGAAATAAAATAAGGTAATTATTAAAATAATCTCTAACTGTGAAAATTAGTAATTATACTAGGGCCTACCTTCCATTCGGCCGTTAATAATTATGTTTATACATGTTCTATAAGCCTATATAGGTATATATTTAAGAAGATTATTTTAAATATGAAATATGAAAAAAATATTTCTTTTTAAAAGATAAAATTAATTAAATAAAATGAATGTTTATATTTTTCTACTCATGCCACGGATTAAATATTCTCTTTTATAAATTCAAAAAAAAAGCCCAGGGCTCTATCTTCTTTGTTTTATTTATATTTTATATAATTTTAAAAGAACTAAAGGCGGTTTAGTTCTAATTAAAAAAATATTTAAAATGAAATAATACAGTTATTATTTGATGGAAAAAGATTTGATTAAAAAGAAGAAGAGAAAGAAACGAGTGCCAAAAAATATTCATTTTATTTATGAACTTCTAAAAATAATAAAGAGAAAAAAAAATTACTTCAAAAAAATTAACAAATGAAGAAAAATATTTTTCTTTTTGATTACTAGAAAAAATAAGAGGGATAATTAATTAATAATAATTTAGTAAAATAATAATGAAATAGAAGTAGGTGAGGGAACTCAGGGAATGAAAAAATAAACAGCAAAAGGCCGTAGTCAGGGGTGATATAGGACCCCCTTCCCAAAAAAAATGAATAAATGAAAATATAGAGAGAGAAATATAGTGTTAAAATTTTAAAAATATTTTATATTGAATATATTTAATTAACATTAATTTTGTATTTGTTTTAAGATCTTTTTTTCAACATCTAAGGCCATTATAGACATCACAAATTGATTCAATTGAAAAAAAATTTCTCGCTTGGAACGGGAAGCGAACTCGGAACACCAGGCACGAGAATCTCTTTTTTTTTTGGAATGGGTGCATAAGGTCCGAAGACCTCTTAAGTCAAATAATACATTTGTAGTCTCCAAGTTATATAATTTATCAATATCATCATGTTTTCAAAAGGATCAAGGATATTTTTTTTTATTCAAGGACAGCAGACACAACGAAGAATTTTAAATATTATTATAGAAAGATAAAAATATCTAGGATGGTATAATCAGTGGCGTACCGAGGGGGGGGCGAGGGGGGCGGTCCGCCCCAGGCCCCGAGCCGGCATAGGCCCCCATATATTTATGAAAAAAAATTTAATGAAAATTTACCTTCTAGAGGGCCCCGGGGCCCCTCAGGGCTCAAGTAAAAACGGAAAAATATAGATAAAAAAAAAACAAAAATTTAATGAAAATTGGGAAAAATTTAGAAAAAAAAAAATTTAATGAAAATTTCTCTTTGAGAGGCCCCGGGGCCCTCAGGGCTCAAGTAAAAACGGAAAAATTTAGATGAAAAAAATACAAAATAATTATAATAATTATAATAAAAACAAAATATAATGAAAATTTCTCTTTGAGAGGCCCCGGGGGCCTTGGGGTTCAGGGATATACGGTATTTTAAAAATATTTTTGTGTATGGAGGTGAAGGATATTTAAAGATGAGCAAGCACCCCAAAAAAAAATTCAATATAGGGCCCCCTCTTCTAGTGCCGCCCCAGGCCCCCAACTGCCTCGGTACGCCTCTGGGTATAATATTCATTGTTCTTTTATTATGTCTGATTATTATTATTATTTTTTAACAAATAATTTTAAAATTTAATTTTCAGTGTGAATAATTGTAAACAGGCTAAGCTAAGTAAGAAAATTTAAGATAAAAACGCCTGCAACATAAGCAACCGCACATGCTTCTCTTGGAAAAAAGCTCTTGCTTCTTTTAGAAAAAAATTATCCTTTCAATCATCAAATAAACTTCTAATAATTTATTTTTTATAAAATTTCACGTTCTAGAGCAGAGGTGTCCAAACTACGGTCCTGGGGCCAAACCCGGCCCGACAGATAACTTTACCCGGCCCACCGAAGTTTTTGATAAATTTCAGTCCCATATCAATTTGATATTCAGGTCATGTAATTTAATATGTATACTTATTATGCTGACCCATATTTATTAAATGACAATGTCCAATTAAAATAAATATCAATACATCTTGTCCTCGAATTGTCCTTTAATTGATAGGACATACAATAACGTCTTCAAGGGAATTTTAATTTATTCTATATATTTATCTATATAAAACTATAGATTTTTTTATGAGGGAAGAATTTTAATATTGTGCCTTGATATTTCAAGAGAAATTCATTTTAAAAAAAAAGTGTTTTTGCATAATTAGATTTCCATTTTATTAAATGCGAGTTTAAAACTTGAAAAAAAAAAACGCAAGAAAGTTTGTTAATATTGACAAATTTTAGACAAAGTAATGTTTTTTAATTGCAAAAGAAAAACGAAAAAAAAAAATCATTTTCTCAAATTGGTTAATAAAAAGACAAAATCCCCGGGTCGAGTAAGAGAAAGAGGGTTCATTTCGTAATTCTCCTATATATATATGATCGCCAGAGAGAGAAGAGATGAGGGTTCAAACAACGTCACTATAAGTAAACAGAGCTGTCCCATCCCATCCCGAACCCGTCCAAAAGCGAATTACGTTTTACGGCAAGTGAGATGGGGTTGCTTTGCTGGCCTTTACTTTATAGAGGGTGGATAGAATCTCTCAAGCTGTGATCCCTTGACTTTTCCCTTTTTAGTACGGAAATATTCAAGCAAAGCCTAATGGTCCTCTGATCTATTCCAGTTTTATCGTTGCAGGTCGTTAAAATATCGTGGGCTTGGGTTTTGGAAGACATTACTTATTCATGATCAATTGGGTACAGTGTAGGCGACGATAAGCTGTTGATAGCCCAACATAATTACTAAGGTTATAGCGCGGGAATGGAAATTGTTAACTTCTGGTCTGGTAGCTCTCCATAAAGAAATAAAATAGGCCAAAATCGAAGTTAATGGACGACTAACCAAGTTTAATTTTATTTCGAATTCTATTAGATCTGCAATTTCAAAGTCGATAATTACTCTCACGTTCTCTAAATTCAATTATTGGATAGACAAGCGTTTTATTTGCTCCTTTTAAATAGATATATATAGTTTTCTTTTGGATTTTATTAGTTCAATCCTGAAATTAACAGGTTTTTTTTTTAAACTGGCCTGAGGGAGTTTTTTTTTTTTTACTTTTTTTATTTGTAAGATAGTAATTCCAAAATTATTATTACTTGTCTTTGTAATTAAAAAAGCCCGAGTGGGCTCACTTATGGTGAGTTATCTCTCAGACTAATAATTTCTACTTTCTCTTTATTAAATATCAGGCTGTTCGACAGGTCGGGCTCTAAATGCAGAACTCAACCAGGTAAAGAAAGAAAAATTTTTTCCAGTAACCAATTTTCTTTATCGCTTCCCACCACCTAATTTCACTCTCCATTCACCCCCGGCTAATGGGGTTTTCTGGACCGTTAATTTCCGTGTAGAATTATTGAATTTAATTATTACTTTCTCTTACCTTATATATGAAATATAAAATATATTGAATGTATTGAGATCATGTCAAAAATTCGATGTCGAGATTTTGATGGATATTTATGTTTTGAGATTCCCTGAGTCCAAAAAAGTGGGTCTGTGAAAATATCTCAGGAACGAAAAGACCTTGGAGGTTGAAATTGTATATTTGAGTTAGGCACCCTCCCCAACGGGTGAAAATAAGCTTTTGAATAAAATCAGCTAAAAAGTACTAGTACTTTATTGATGTAATTTTTCAGTTTTTTTGCGATTTTCTCAAAATTCGCTCCAACGATTTTGATTAAAATTCATAAATCAACTATCTTTTTGATGCTCTTTAAAAAGTATATCAGTGAAATTTTTCGTGAAAATTATTTGAAGAACACCTTACTGATGTGGAAGCATTCATAGCTCAGCGCCATTTATGAATCGCGTGGTCAAGTTTGGAACTTAGGTGCTAAGGGCAACTAAATATATGGACCGTTTATTTTGAAAGTGGTGTAAGTCCATTAAAAAAAAAAAAAAATGAGATATCACATAATTTATGCTTAAATTAATGTAAATTTTCTATGTATAACAAGCTAGTGGTAAATTTCTTAAAAAATTCCCATGTTTTGTACAATTGAAAATTGGTCGGTAAATAGATTTCTTAATAAACAGATATGTTAACCTTTCATTTTCTTGAAACAATAGAAAATGGATTTACACCACTTACAAAATAAACGGTCCATATATCGACACAAAAAATCTGGTGCGACCAGTCACACCAGCTTTATTTTTACGCAAATGATAAATTCACAATTTAATTAATCCCCATAGAATTTTTTAGATATGAACTATTAGATATTAATTTGATGGATAATTGGTTATTTCAGTTGCCTGGTTTTCAAGCTTTCAAATTATACCTCTGATATTGAAGCAAGAAATGCATATATCATTTAAGATTTATCCAATTATTGAACCCGTATCATTTTCAATATTGTAAATGAAAAAGAAATCCTGATCCTTTCAAATTCCTAATTATTAAATTGGCTTCCGAGGTCTTCTTTCTCTTCTCCTTATCATTAATTGAATTTTTTTCGAGCAGACAATTGGTTTAAGAAAAGCACCTGTCTTTGAAGGAGAGATGAATTCAGGTTGATGTCTTAAATAAGTCTCCATTCTCTCTCTCTCCTTGGGCAATAATAAATAAATCGATGAAAACTTGTAATGAATAGAGAATGAATGATAGATAAAAGCATTTGCATCATTTTAAAATTAAATTAAATCCTTCCTTTCTTCTTAGAAAATTGAATTGTATTGCGTCGCTTTCTAAGCTATTTTCTTTTCATTAGCAGATGTCACTACATCCTCGTTAAGAATTAACGAATGAATCATAAAATACGTCTCTCCCTCTCTCTCTTTGAGAAGTTGTGTTTGTTGGCCAAAATATTCAAATATTTAAATGTCAAACAATAAAAATATGGCTGGTGAATGTAAGATAAATAAAATTTGAAACCAATATTTCCAATAACACTACTCGGCAAAATGATTTTTTTTTTTTCGAGCACCAAAATAATTTCTTCAGATTCTTAAGTAAAATGATCTCATGAATCCAAATATGACCTCCGTTTCCCCCTATCAAGTACCGTTTTTGGGTGACAGCCCCCTACTTATTTCCACCCCTTTCTTAGGGCCATGAATTAAATTTGGAGGGATGAAAAAGAATATTTTAGCCTTAATATTTCTTCAGAAGATCTAGAAAGGTGAAAAGTTCAAAAACATGAGCATTTGAATCCAAGGGGGATGTGGGGATGATTTTATCCCACAAATTGCAAAATAATCATTAAAAAATGATCGATTTTTTCTGTTTTTTTTTTCGCAGTTTTTTCACTGCTTTTCTACATATTCCAGCTAACAGACCTCCCTCATCCTTCCTTAAACATCCCTCAAAAATATATATATATAGGATAAAGCGAGTCAGGTGTGAGCGATTCCTAAGCCCTCGCAAGAAGATGTAAGATTCACAGCTCCACTGCACAGTTGGTCAAATTCGCAAATATTGAAGTACATAAAAGAATGTGTAAATTTGTAAAGATCCCCCCAAAAAAAAGATAATTATAACCGCATATTTGCGAATTGTAGAAAAGGAGTGAAAAAACTGCGAAAATAAAAACAGAAAAAATCGATCATTTTTAATGATTTTTTTGTAATTTAAGGGACAAAATCATCCCCCCATCTCTCCTTGGAACCAAATGTTCATGTTTTTGAACTTTTCACCTCTCTAGATCTTCTGAAGAAATTTTAAGGCCAAAATATTCTTTTTTCATCTTTCCAAATCTAATTCATGGCCCTAAGTTTAAAAGGGGTGAAAATAAGTAGGATGCTCCTCCCCCTCCCTCCGGGTAAAAGGGAGGTCATATTTGGATTTAGGAGGTCATTTTACTTAAGAATCTGAAGGAATTATCTTGGAGTTTTTTTTTCTTGCCGAGTAGTGTAATTAGAGCTATCCAATTCTGCCCGTTGAAAATCTAATTTTTTTTTTTATCAACGGGTAAAATTTTCCCCGTTATAATAAATAATAAAAAAGTTTGAGCAGGTGTTTTGTATGAATTTAAGATAATAGATTTGTTTTAAAATAAAAAGCAGTATTAATTAACTATTACGTATATAAGCTGTTCCGATCATTTAAAGGGAAAAAAAAATAGTTGGTTGCCTATCTGATGGGGGTTTTCACAATTCATTTGAATTAAATTTCATACTACTTTTAAAAGTGAAATGGCCCTTGGCACAGGGAGGTCTTTTTTTAAGGATCAGTGATTCGGTTCTAGTTCAAAGCGATAAAAATTTATTTAAATTATATTTTGTACCTATTAACCTATTATATAAATAACAAAAATATTAATTAAATATACTCTAAATAGCATCAAATTTCGAAAAAAGTTAAAAAATTATAAGACTTGGACTACAAAAGCAATCAGAATCATTAAAAATGGTTTTTTAAGCAATCTATTCAAGACTGTCAAAATATTTCTTGCAAAAGAATATTTTTTTATAAAACTAAACATCTCTAAATATTCCACCTAAAAAATGGAAAAGAAACTTATGAAATAACATCCTTAGAATATCTTGAATCTGCCTATTTTTTATATAATTTTTTTTAGCTACTTATATAAAGATGTAATAATGCTGTTCTAGACATAAAAAATATACCAGGGTACTTTCTCCTCATTCAGCTATACCTAAAGAAAAAATCATAATTAACTTTATAAATATAAATCCGTTCTATGAATAGACTAGTTTTTTTTTTCTATCAAGCAAATTCAATAAAGATGATGTGATGATGTTGTGAATGATGATGATGACGATGAAATTAATTTAAAAAAAAAACTTCCTTCTTTATTTAATATGGTAAATTAATATTCAAAAATCTTTTATAATAAAAGAAAAAAGAAATTTGCTTTTGTTAGTCGACTTGGGAGGCCTGAATAGAAGCATATTTTTGTCAAAAGTTGTCGAACCTTTTAGAATTTTTTTTTTCTGGTTCTTGCAAAGAAGAAGACCCTAGGCGTGACTTCGGATTGAAACCGCCAACCCAGAAACACTTAATAGGACAGATTTATGGCATACTGGTATGCCCAAAAAAGGGATTCTGAGGGAGAGAAGCGACCCTCTCTCTTTGAAAATAGAGCGAACATTTTAAGGTCCGGGTATGGTCATCATAAGAAGCAATTGTCCAAACCAGAACAAGCAAATAATGTGAGAAAATGGAGGAGATTTATGACAATGTCAAAATGAACTTCTTTTATTACTTTACGCTTATGTTCTTTTATGAAGTTAACTTTACTGACCGGATGGTAATATTGTTTCATTGTAGTTTATAAGAGGGAGGACATGATTACTCATAAAAGGTAAATATTTTTAGTTTAGAAATCTTTACGAGATCGTTCCCTTTTAAAAAGGTAAATGAGTTGGTAAATAGGTTTTTTTGTTACTTTGATTTCCTTATGTTTTTTTATTTAATTTAATGTTCGTCTTATTAAATCTGTTGTCAAAATCAGTCGAGTATATCAAAACAAAAATTTCACTCGGTAAAGTTAATTAAAAATTAAATAACAAAATGTTATGAAATATAATTTTTGCTTTAAGACCTGATAATTGACTAATCTTTGGAATCGAGGTTTTGTCAGGTTTTATCGTTTTTTGGACTGAAGAAAAAAATGTATGGGTGAAATCTTGATCTTATGAAATAAGAGAACTTAAACCGGGAAAATATTGTACAGTCAGCGCCACAATTAAGTCCTAATTAGCTTGAGCCTTAAGCATATGGTATAGAAGAATAAAACCAGCGTTGTCGAACACCTTTGCACTTTTATTCAGGCAGACGTTTCAGTAATCATAACGGTTGCCATCTTCAGTGCCAATGAAAAGTTTTTTAAGGTGTTCCTGTCATACATAATAATCTTTATAGTATAGATAGTATATAGTATAGATTATTATGTATGACAGGGACACTTATATCTTATATAGTATAGATAGTATATAGTATAGAGAATTATGTATGATAGGACAATTTTAAAAAACTTCATTGGCACTGAAGATGGCAACCGTTATGGTTACCGAAACGTCTGCCTGAATAAAAGTGCAAAGGTGTTCGACAACGCTGGTTTTATTCTTCCCAACTCCAGTCTGACATACCCAGCATACAAATTAATATGGTATAGAATATGGTAAATGGTGAAATAATTTTAAATTTTAAAAGGTAAAATAAAATTATCTCTACCAGATCTTACGTTTTACCTTTTCGGTCATTAA
>JAKCPI010024532.1:0-11713 GCA_023213315.1 Euborellia annulipes
AGAACAATAAATAAAAAGTTGAAAAGATTCAAACGTGATAATTTTTTCTCTTTCGATGTTGATTTGATTAAAATTTATAAATTTGAGATTCAATTTTTGTTTTTTATTCGTTTTTTTAAATAATAATAAAATTAACTTTAACTCGTCAATACAAGAAATATTCTAATGGTTGAATCAATTAGATTTTAATTTGTCAAAAAACAGATTGAGCAACAGAAATTATATAAAACTTAGATATTGATATCACATAAAGAAAATACACTAGTCGATTATATTATGGCGAAATTCAAATAATAATTAATAACATGTATTAGAATTCAAGCATGTAAACAGAGCCAAGCTAAAAGTCAAAGCTCAAAGCTATCATCCATGCATCACCAAACATCCCATGCATAATATACAAATCATGGGAACCAAATTAATCAATTCGCTTAGAAAAAACTTCAATGGGAATTTCATAAAAAAAACCGTGTGTGTTGCAAAAGCAATCCATTTAATCGCATGAAAAACAAAACCAAAGGAAAATGTTTTTTCCTTCTATGTAGATATTTGTGTCTTGCAGACTGATGATGGTTTGTCGAGCGAATTCTAATTTGATTGAAATAAAAAAGTAAAAACATCCTTATAATTTTCTTTGAAAATTGAGCATCTCCAACTACCTCTCATGGGCTCAATTAACCTCAGGAATTTTCCCCTAAGGAAATTTCCATATAAAAATAAATAAATTTAAAAAATACATTTTGGTGTGTGTTGTAAATAAGAAAAACTAATTTAATACCATTTTAATCAAGCTTTCATTATTTTACATCAGGGTGTTTTATAATAGTTAATAGAGTGTCAATATTGAAGGGGGGTTATTAATCTTTTTTTTTAATGATATTGATAGAGAGGAGTTACACCAGAAAGGAGCATCCCCTAAAGGCCTGGGTTGGCCCCTCCATCGTGAAAAGAAGAAGAGAAGAAGAAGAGGGTTTTTATGGGCTGGGTAGGGGTCGAGGGTATCTGTGGATACGGCTCTTAAACAGCTGAAGGTTATAAGTTGCGGGGAAGACGGTGGCTGGAAGTGAGTTCCAGTCTCTGGAGGTCATAGGGATAAAAGAGTTGGCGAAAGCGCTGGTTCGATTTTTATCCAATTTGACAGCGAAGGGGTGCTGAGCGTTCGAAAACCGCGTGTTTCTAGCAAAGAGGGCTTTGGGAGGGGGGGTAATTGATTTCAGCTCTACTGAACAGACACCATGATAGTATCTGTAGTACAGGGAAAGGGTAGAAACGGTTCTTCGGTGAGCTAATCTGTGCATGATTTTTAAGATAAAAAGTTCATATAAAAATAGGTCTGTTTTTGATATATTTTTGATATATACAGGGTGATAAAGATTCTTTTAAAAAATGAAAAATAGCTGAAGCTTGTATCCTTGGAGGTGGAGGGCATTTTCAACAAGTTATCTAATTTATGTTGGGAGGAAAGACCCGAAATTTGAAAAGTACAAGGCCCATTCATAAAAATGATAATGGGGGTCTCAAGAAATACACCAGATTATTTATGGAGAAGAGAGATGGGGAGAGTAAAGATGGAAAGCACTGGCACTAACACAAATTTAGATCATACTAAGAATTGAAAGAATGGAATTGAAAAGGTGGGTGAAAATTTGTTGGAACGAGATAAAGGAGGGGGTTAAATGTTAAAAATAATACAAGAAACGGACTGGGGAGGGGGAATGAGAAAAAGATTGGAGAAATTGGGAACAGATTGGAGAGGAATAATGACAAACGAAGAAGGGGAAATGATCCAAGAAATGAAAAATCTGATTACTATATAGATATGGAACAAACGATATAGGAGGATTGGTCGAGGGTGGAGAGCTCGAAATACTGTCCATATTTTAAAAGACTCAAGACAGATTGGTAACTCTGAACTCTCAGGAATGTTCATGCCAAGTCTTGAAGTTTGTAAATGAATGTAAATATCTGGGAATTATTTTCGATTCCAAAATGAGCTTCAAGACACATATTTTGAAATTGACTAGCAGTATCAGAAAACTCTTTTATAAATTTAAGATTCTGAGAGGCATTCTTAGTTATGAAGTTCTAAGAATGGTCTACTTCTCCTTGTGTCAGTCTTTACTGTTGTATGGGGTTTTGGTCTGGGGGAATACAAGTGAATTCATTTTAAGGGGTCTTTCTGTTGCTCAGAATATTGTTATTAGGATTATACTAAAAAAGCATCCAAGATTTGCCACGCTGGCGTTATATGATGAGTTTAGGGTACTGAATTTAAAACAATTATTCCTATTGAATGCTTGTATTCATTTATATAGAATAAATTGTACAAATTACAATTTGCATTATTACCCCACACGTATATCTAGCAGAACAAATATAATTTTGCCCAGGATTAAAACTGAATTATACTCGAGACATGCTCAAATTGTTGGCCTGAGAATGGCAATAAAGTATAGATATAATTATGATCAATTTAGAAATGTTAGACATATAAAGAGTTTTTTAATTAATTCTGGCTTTCTAAGAATGTGAATTTGTATGACGATTTTATTTTGTTTTGATTTACTTTATTTTATGTTGTTTTACTTTTTATTTTGTCTTTGTTCTTTTATGTCTTTAATTTAAAGTAATTTATTAAATTTATGTTTTTGAATTTCTCTGTTAATTTTTCTTAAAATTTAACCCTCGACTCAAGATTAATCTTACAGAGGGTTAAATTTTATTTTATTTCATTTTAATATAATACATATAGTTGTGTTCATGATTTGAATTTTGATTCAAATTTTAATTGATAAATATTGTTAAGGTTCAATATGTATTAATATATATGTAAACTGTGTATGTAAACTGAGCCAAATAAATAAATAAATAAATAACCATGGAAATTTACTGGACAGACAAAGACAAACACGAGAAAAAAAACCAACTATGGGCAAGAGCTAGATGTGGGAACACGAGGGAAGGGGCGGAATCCATCCAGGGGGTGTAAACTGGAGAAGTAGAAGACGGAACTCATAGAGAGAGCTGTAGGGAATTTGGGAAGAATGAATAAGCAAGACTGGTGGATGGGTTTAAGGCAGGGGTCGGCAACCTTTTGAGACGGAAGAGCCAAAAGTTACAATTTACAAAATTTCCCAGTTTTTAAAGAGCCACTAACATTTTTGTTTCAATATTATGGTATTTGATTAGAATTAGGTATATAAATTTGATTTTTGATTTAAAATAAATAGTTTTAAATATGAAATAATATTTATTCATTTAAAAACATACAAATGTTTCGCACAAAACATATTAAAGTATTTTAGCTAGCTCTGCTAGAATTATAAAATTAGTAATCAAATAATATAACTATAATTATTGAATAATAGATAGTTACATCAATGGGAGCATTGGCCTTGCATGCCTTTTGAAAGTTTGGTTAAATCTGGCTCATAACTTGTTGTTTTCAGTTTCAAGCATGCCTCTAGATTGTTATTTGTTAGTTGGCTTCTTACTTTACTTTTTATTATATTCATGCAAGAGAACGCTTGCTCGCATGAATATGTTGACCCGAAGATCGTCAGCACTCCAAATGCCAACTTCTTCACCTCACTGTAGCATTCTGGAAGACTATTCCATGCGTCAAATATGAGTGCCTCAACTCGCGGCATTTCTTTTAGAGCTGTCCACTTGTGCAGCGTGACGTGCATGCTTTTCTGGACCTCCAACTCTTCTAACTTGCTCTTGAGTTCTGTGAACTTGCCACTCCACAAGTGTTTGGTTTTCAAATCCAGCAATTGCATTTGAAGCGAACCAGCATCAATTCCAAATGGCTCAATGTTGATCTCATTTGTATTTGTGTTGAGAGGATTTACTATGAACGCCAGAGTACTTGCGTTTGTTTTGAATTGCTCAAATCTCTCAGCGAATCCATCCTTCATTTTGTTTATAGCCATGCTGAAGTAATTCGTGTCAATAGTTGCATTGGTGTCATCGCGATATTGCTTCAGATTTTCGAAATGAAGTAATTTACCGCTCTCCATGTCTTCGACAAAAAGTAATCGATTTTCGAAACAAACCACTTCTTCAAGCAAGGCATAGGCTGGGTTTCCCTTTCCTTGCAGTTTTACATTTAGCTCATTTAGTTCTTTGTGATATCCACCATGAAGGTGAATTTTTGCAGCCATTTGTCTCCTTTCAATTCGGGATGGACAATGCCTTTTTCATTGTCAGCTGTCCGTCTACTCTGTACTCCAACTATTCTCACTGTTCTCTGTTTAGTGTTTTTATCCTGTTTGCAGTATATTTTTTTTTTGCAGTTTAATATTTTTTTATGAGTTTTGAAAATAAAATAATTTAATTATTAATATTCGCGCATGGAACTTGAGAGCCGCATCTTGACATCGAAAGAGCCGCATGCAGCTCGCGAGCCGCAGGTTGCCGACCCCTGCTTTAAGGGGACGAATAGACGACTGGAGAAGATCGAGAAGATAGACGAGGCCTGTGGGCCCCCAGAAGGGTAACAATATAAAAAATAACAAAAAAGGGGGGGGGGGGAGTGAAATTGGGAAAAATATACTAGACTCTTGTCAAATTTAGTTTTAGTTTAGCGATGTACGCTTAGAATTGTACCCATTTTAAGACTAAAAAGTAAAAAAATAAATTATAGTTTAAAAAAACTAAAAAACATGCTTTTGTCAGTAATGCACTAAAAAGTACAAAATAATGTAATGAACTTTTTTATGTCCAATAACTAAGTCAAAAAGCGTGGGGCACTTTGTCGAAATTAATTAAAAGTACAAGTAGCGCACCCACGCTTTTTGACTTAGTTATTGGACATAAAAAAGTTCATTACATTATTTTGTACTTTTTAGTGCATGACTGACAAAAGCGTGTTTTTTAGTTTTTTTAAACTAAAATTTTATCAATGCCTTTTATCATGGTATTAAATTATGGATTTTTCTGTGTGGGGCTGTCTGTTGTATTCTCTAATATGCCGCAACTCAGAACACGTGACCAGAGGGTCTTCGACCATTCGTTCCCCCCTATAAATTACCTGTGGCTCGGTAGGCGTGGTTTCTGTTATCCACTCCCTTGCCCTCATCAACAGGTATTTCCGGACTACAGAACCTGAAACCAGGCTTATAGGTAAGAGAAGGGGTTCAAGGGGTTCAATTTTTCTTATGATTTTCTTTTCATCACTGCGTGCTAGTTTATGTATACATAAACAGATCAGTTACTCAGTCACCGAACCCCCCCCCCCCCCTTCTATACTAACAACATGTCAGCCTGATACACTCAGGAAACATATTGATTCACTAAAAATAATATTAACTTTTTTACTTTATGTACATAAATGTCAGATCGGTAGAGAAAAATCATTTTCTTTTAAGATACCGAGAACCGAGCCGTGAACCGAGATTGGAATTAGGTGTCAGTACATGTCTTTGGAATTATGTGGAATTATTTTGGAATTCATCTATTGTCTTCTACTTGGAAATGAAAGAGGAAGTGGAAGAAGGTGTACCCGATATTAGGTCGCGGTTCACCCCTCTCCGACAGCCATCTTAAATTGATAACCAAAGGTTCTACCAATAAAGTACGATTTAATGGTAACTGTTAAAGATTGTATATTTGTGATTAAATTTGTTAAGAGTTTAAATTTGGTTTAAATCATGCACAATTAATTATAATAATTTATTGAACACGAACAATATACACTATAACGAGAACGTTTCGATTGGCTTATTCTGGATCGTTCTCAAGTATAAAAGCACCCACTCCGAAGATCGTCAGTTAAGCTAAAACCGGAGTGGGTGCTCATATTTGAAAACTTTGTCGTTATAGTGAAAGTATTATTTGTTTGTTCAATAAATAATTATGTGTGATTTAAACCAAATTTAAACTGTGTATGACGTATGAGGGATTTCAATTTGCCGATCGTACCTAATAGATTGAAATTTTCTTAGAAAATCATAAGATGGGATCATCTATTAGATCCAATGGAATAGATTATTTTTAATTATATGTCAGAAGGGTTGTTTTTCACTCCCTCGTGAATCGAACCCGAGTACCAGTAACATCGGCAAATTGAAATCTCTCCTACCCAATTAGAAAAAGTCATTCCATTGCCCTTCAAATTTTGAATCTCTTCAAAATTCGAAACACTCATCGACCTTCATTTGGCATGGCTATGTGTTTAAATTTAGAATTTTACAAATGAAAATTTAAATCTTTGAATAAAATATATAACGCGTTTACATATATGTAAGAGGGGTTCAGCACCTCACAGGGTAGCCAAATGGCCCGGATTGCTGTTACTGGCACTCAGGAGGGGTGAAAAACAACCCTTCTGACATATAATTAAAAATAATCCATTCCATCGGATCTAATAGATGACACCATCTTATGATTTTCTAACAAATTTAAACTCTTACAATTTAACGGCAAAATGTTTAGGTAGGTATATATTTGCAAAACTAAGAATTTAGATTTTGAGATTTCTACCTTCAGAAATATCAGTTCGAAAATGGAGAAAAAAATACCTACCTATCAAAAATGAAATTTTCAAGAGTTGATTACTTTTGAGCTGAAATTTGAGTAAAATGCTCATATTAATTAGTCAATTAATACCTATACGATATACCTATTAAATAATATGAGATTTTTAATTAAATTTAAGCTCATAAGCAATCATCAAATCTTGAAAATTTTATTTTTTTTAATTTTATTTCTCCATTTGCGAATTGATATTTCTGAAACTGGAATCCCTTCGGAAATATTTTTGTATTCTCTTAAAAAAAAAAATCTTTATTCATTCAATGTAAAATTTATCATTGATATTATTATCTATATTTTCTTGAAAATTTTTTGTTTTGCCGAGAGTAGCAGAGTTGTTGATTCACAAAGAGAAACAAAGAGGTTGTCCTCTGCTTGATGCAAATAAACATACACACATATACAGGGTGCTTCAAAAAAATGTATACACACTTTGAACTTCCATAGAAAATTTATTTACCGTTCTACAAAGTTAAATTTCAGGAAAATAGAAAGCTGAAAGTCCAATGTAAATGAAACATAAATAACAAATGTTAATACTGTTCAAATTGGTGACCTGCAGCATCAATACAATTCTGAGTACGAGTCACCACTGATTCTGTACATCGTATCAAAACGTCCAATGAGATTTCTCTACACACTGCTTGAATCTCATTCCAAAGAATGTCTAGGTTACGTGGTTTACGTTTGTACACCTCATCTTTTACTGTGCCCCACAAGAAGAAATCCAGTGGTGTAAGGTCTGGAGAGCGTGCTGGAAACTCGATTGGCCCCCTGCGTCCTATCCACTGGCCCGACAAATTTTGATCCAGGTAAGCTCGTACGTCCCTGTGATAGTGCGGCGGGGCACCATCTTGTTGAAAATAAAAATCATCATTACCGGACGTACGAGCTTACCTGGATCAAAATTTGTCGGGCCAGTGGATAGGACGCAGGGGGCCAATCGAGTTTCCAGCACGCTCTCCAGACCTTACACCACTGGATTTCTTCTTGTGGGGCACAGTAAAAGATGAGGTGTACAAACGTAAACCACGTAACCTAGACATTCTTTGGAATGAGATTCAAGCAGTGTGTAGAGAAATCTCATTGGACGTTTTGATACGATGTACAGAATCAGTGGTGACTCGTACTCAGAATTGTATTGATGCTGCAGGTCACCAATTTGAACAGTATTAACATTTGTTATTTATGTTTCATTTACATTGGACTTTCAGCTTTCTATTTTCCTGAAATTTAACTTTGTAGAACGGTAAATAAATTTTCTATGGAAGTTCAAAGTGTGTATACATTTTTTTGAAGCACCCTGTATATCGAAATTATATATACAGATATATAATTTCGATATATATGTGTGTATGTTTATGTGCATCAAACAGAGGACAACCTCTTTGTTTCTCTTTGTGAATCTATATTTTCACTTGAATTTATCAAATTAATTTACTAAAAATAGGAGAGTCTGTGAAATTAGAAGGAATAGTATCAATAGTTTATACCTTGGAAGATAAAAAAAAATGTTCCAGTATAGCAGGGATGATGAGAGACAATAGATGTTTAAAACAGGCTTTTCTTGATGATAAAATAATGCCAAAACATTCTTAAATCTAACCATTATCAGATGAAAGAGAAATCCATTGATGGCTACTCTTTTAATCTGTAAAAAAAAAAAAAAAAAAAAAACAAGGAAAATAAATATTATGCATTTGTATATATTTGGTATATGGCGATGATTATATTATTAATGATTAAAAAGATTGAAAGATCGCAAAAAAACCTAACAAAACTTAAAATTATTAATAATAATTAAATATTCCAGCGCCTCCCAATCGATCGCAGACCCCAAAGATCGAAAATAATTTTCTCTTCACCCGGGGCGCGACCACAACGAGGCCGTGTAAAGACAATTAATAACAAATTTAAATTTAGGGAACGAAGAAAAGTTTATTTTTATTACAGACAAAAGGATCAGCCGGGGCTCGAACCCGGGATCTTTGCATGTGTACTGCAATGCTTTGTCATAAGAGTTTTAACTCCTATATCCACTAAGCTACTGATCCCTGAACCCAAACTAATACCTTTTGTCTATATGAATTATGGAATTTCTTTTTTAATCCTCTCCTCGTTCATTTTTCGCAGCGTAGGCCTTGATTCATTAATTAAACAATTAAATATTCCAGCGCCTCCCCATCCTTTTGTCTGTAATAAAAATAATCTTTTCTTCGTTCCCTAAATTTAAATTTGTTATTAATTGTCTTTACACGGCCTCGTTGTGGTCGCGCCCCGGGTGAAGAGAAAAAATTAATTTTCGATCTTTGGGGTCTGCGATCGATTGGGAGGCGCTGGAATATTTAATTGTTTAATTAATGAATCAAGGCCTAGGCTGCGAAAAATGAACGAGGAGAGGATTAAAAAAGAAATTCCATAATTCATATAGACAAAAGGTATTAGTTTGGGTTCAGGGATCAGTAGCTTAGTGGATATAGGAGTTAAACCTCTTATGACAAAGCATTGCAGTACACATGCAAAGATCCCGGGTTCGAGCCCCGGCTGATCCTTTTGTCTGTAATAAAAATAAATCTTTTCTTCGTTCCCTAAATTTAAATTTAATAATACTATTACCAATACCTAAGGAGGTTATTTCGGCAACCGTTATTTAAAAAGTGGTTCAAATCCAATTTAAAAAAAAAAAATAAGCTGACGTGTTCTGATGTGGCCATCCACTTGACTTTACCATACAACCTGGCCCCTAAAATTATTTATAATCATGTAGGGGGGGGGGTTAGTTTTTGCATTTTTATACTTCTGGGGTCCCACTGATTATGTATACAAAATTTGGTTGAGTTTGCTCAAATGGCCTAGATTTTTAATTTTTAACCCCCCCCCCTCCACCCCCCTTAATTTTGGGTCGATATGCACCAAAATCTAATCAGCTCTTAATCTCAATGGACCAAAACTACGTGTGAAATTTGGTTTCGATATTCAAACTAGTTTTTGAGCTAGCTCGTCCACAAAAATTTGGTAACGCACAGACTAACGAACAGACAACCAGACAACCAGACTAACTAACAGACATTTTGACAAAACAATTATTATCTCGAAAAATATAATTTTTTCGATGTTCACTTATTAGAGCTTTTTTGTAGAGCGAAATGCCATGGTTTCGCTCAATTTTTTTAATCAAAATAGTTTCAGCCGTTTTTGAGATATTTCGAAAAAAAGAAGGAAAAAAACCACTTTTTTCATGCACGATTACAATACTTGACCATACCCTGTATGGTAAAGTAAAAAACAATTAGTTAATGTCAGTTTTAGCGTAGACATTGATGTCTTCAAATTAGCAAGTTGTTTTGCCGAGGGTAGCAGAATTTTTATATATTGAAGGAGACAATAAAAGAGTGTGTCTTCTGCTGGAATTATAAATTTTATTTATAACGAGACTATAGTTTCGAGGGCTTTGCCCTCTTCATCAGTCTATTACAATTGATTCACAGGAATTAATGTATGAATGGAAGATCTTTTATGATAAGTTGGTCATTTCAGTGGGGGTAATGGCATGCAAAACCATTTTGGACCCGGGCCCGGGGGTAGCACCCCCGCCCCTCTCAACGGGCCCGAAAATAAATATATATCTGCGTTACTTTTTTCTTAATTGAATTACTACTAAATAAGGAAAGTGTCTCTGCCCCACCCTATATAAAACTTAGAATGTAAGCAAAATCTTTCGTTACCTAATACCCAAAATTTACTAAAGCCGCCATTGATCTTTTCCTTCGTATGGTTTAATAAATAAATAATAAAATATCCATCCAAGTCTTGAATATTACCAGTAGGTGCCGATTTTATTTTTACTTATTTTTTTTGTTATGTATTTTGAAGATTTTTTATTACTATCTATATATATATATAAAATTAAGGTTTTGTCTGTACATTGCTCCAAATCACGCCAAATTTTGGTTGCACACGTTTCAAGCAAAGTTATGAACGAAAACACCCTCAACAAAATTCCTGTCTGTATGTCTGTCTGTCTGTTTCAGTGGTTTCCGCGAAAAGTTGCTCACGATTCACGTCAAAACGGCTGAAGGGATTATTATGAAATTTCATATTTGTATCAGATGTCTTCTAACTTACGTTTTTAGCTATATAACGTTTTGATATTTTGACCCCAAAAGGGGTTTGGGGGGGGGGGCGCACGAATGAAAATTATCAAATAACTCCTAAACTATTAACTCTACGGCAAATTTTATAATGAGCAAAGTTGTAGGGGATGTGATTTCTGACAACTTTTGTTTAAAAAAATTCCCCCAAAAAACCACCCAAAAAGGGGGGGAGGGTGAAAAATATGTAAATTCTTGCCCTTGGAGCAAACTCAACCAAATTTTGTATACATAATCTGTGGGCCTCTAGAGAGCTAGAAATGCAAAAACTAACCACCCAAAATGGGGGGAGGGTCAAAAAATGAAAATTCTTGCTCTTGGACCAAACTCAACCAAATTTTGTATACATAATCTGTGGGTCACTAGAAGGCTAGAAATGCAAAAACTGGGTGCGGGGGTGGAGTGATGGTGCGGGGGTGGGGTGTGGGTGCGCGGGGTGGAATGGGGGTGGTGGGAGGCGGAGTAGGGGGTGCAGGGGGCGTGGGTGGAGGGGTGGGGTCAGGGGGCTAGGTGGGGGTGGAGGGCACGGGGGGTGCAGGGGTGGTGGAGTGGGGGGTTCAGGTGAGGGTCCAGTGGCGTAGTGGGGTGGTACGGGGGTGGGGGTGGGTGGGGTGCAGGATGGAGTGGGTGGGGGCGGGGGTTGGGCACGGGTGCATGGTGCGGGGGTAGGGGTGCTGGGTGGGTTTCGGGGGGTGTGGTGGGTGGGAGTGGAGTGTGAGGGTGGGGTTCGTGGGTTGGGGGTCCAGGGGGGGCCCCGGCTAGCAAGAGGGCCGCCGAAGGCGGGCCTTGCAGCTAGTTATGATTATAAAACTAGAGTAGAGTTAAATAAGCACAATAAAATGAAAAATAAGCGCTTAAAAAAACACCATTTTTACTTTACCATACAGGGTATGGTCAAGTATTGTAATCGGGCAAGAGAAAAGTGTTTTTTTTTCCTTCTTTTTTTCGAAATATCTCAAAAACAACTGAAAATATTTTGATTAAAAAAATTGGAGCGAATCCAGGGCATTTCGGTCTACAAAAAA
>JAKCPI010024534.1:0-20374 GCA_023213315.1 Euborellia annulipes
ATAATTCGAAGAGAAGTTGCTGTTGATGTTATGGAATGGAAAAGAACAAGTACAGGTGCAGCAAATGAAGAGAGCCTTTGGATGCTAAATGCCGAAAAAGGAGACGTTTCGGACAAAATTTATTTGTCCATCTTCAGTCCTCGTTGGCTTATAAATTAATTAGGCACAAAGTTGTCATTGTTGTTTTGGCACGAATTTGTGCGCATGTATATTTTTATAAAAATAGGCGAGTGTCAATGTTTCGTGAAAATTTTGTCCGAAACGTCTCCCTTTTTCGGCATTTAGCATCCAAAGGCTCTCTTCATTTGCTGCACCTGTACTTGTTCTTTTCCATTCCAAAATTAAATAAAAAACAAAAAATCTGATGTGATAGCGGCATAGCACACAACCTTCTCTTATCTTCGGTAATTGAAAGTTGCGTTCTGTACTTGTCACGCCAGATTTTTTGTCACCGGTTTCCGGCAGTATTCAGGTTGTTAAATATAAACAGAAAAATATTAGTATTGTATTTGTGGATGTTGAATTGTATCAAGGAAGGATTGCAGGAGCAGAGATTGGCAGCCAAATATTTTATTGGGCCAACGTTTCGGTCTCGATAGATGGCCTTTATTGAGATCAAAACGTCGGCCAAATAAAATATTTAAAGAAAAAAATTTGGCTGCCAGTCTCTACTTCTTTCTGCAACCCTTCCTTGATAGAAAAATATTTATATTTTGTTAACATGCAAATATTTCTCCTATCTTTCTTATGAAGTACAAGAGTAAAGTGTGTTTCAGACAATTTCAAGGGCAAAATGAGAATATACATTTTAAATAACATCTAAAAAATAATTGATTTATAAATTTGAATCAAAATCGTTTTAATTTCAGAGAAAATAAAAAAAAAAAGTACATCAGTAAAGTATTAGTACTCTGGCCGATTTGATTTAAAAGCTTATTTTCGCCCCTAAGTTGGGTACCTTAACTTAAATATAAAATTTCAGCCTCGTAGCTTTCCCACACAGACACACATACAAACAGACAGAGCATTTTGCGAGCCCTAGTTGCACTATTTTAATCCAGACTAAGGTATGATAGTTACTACCAAACACTTTTTTTTTTAAGCAATTTTAGTTTAAAATTTTTTAGATTTTTTGATAAAAAATTTCAAACCGGACTATGCGAGGTATTGCTGTCTCTAACTTATTAATTTTTTTTTTATAAACTCCAGAGTAAAAATGATTAAAAATGATCGAGGGATCCACACGCCCGCACCAGGAAAGTGACACACATTTTTCTTCTGGTCACTTTCGATCTACTGTGTGTATCCCTGTGTGTCCCTGGTGTGGGCGTGTATATATATCTCGGTGTGTCCCTAAAGGTTCACTATGCTGACCTGCTGCGGGCGTGTGGATCCCTCGATCATTTTTACTTGGGCTTACTATTTCCTTTCTCATACAATTCAGAAGAATAAAAAAAGTTCAGATTAGTTAAGATAGAATAAAACCTTATTTTGGACAACTCATGCTCGCCATCCACGTTCTGTTGTTTTATATTTTTTTATCAAAGTAGTCTTCTTTTTTTTTGCCGAAGAGAATCACTCGCTCACTTATTTAGAATGTTTTCTTCAATCTATTTGACGTTCACAGAGTTTCGATTCGTTTTTTTTTCCCCAACCAACACAAAATCTCTTTTGTGCCACTCGAATCCACATGTAGGTGACATGTATTCTTCTCTCATATAAACTTCACTTAACACACGAAAAGATTCGGTAACAAATTGACTGATTGTACAAAAGAGGGAATTTCAAAGAAAATATTATAAAGTATTTATTTATTTATTTGATGTGTGTTAAATTAGATATACAGTTGGCTATTTATTCATAATTATAATTTTGTAAAAACTTGCGTTTTGATATTTGTTATCATTAAATAATTTTTCCGCGTTAACTGTAGATGAGTGGCCGAAATGTTGCATTAAATACACCCTGAAAATATTAACTTTAGTATATCAAGTTTCAGGATGTCCGGTCGGTGATAAAATTAGAAAAAAAGAGTAGATCTAAATCAGTAAAGTATTAGTACTCTTTGGTCGATTTTGTTCAAAAACTTCGGGTTACGTGTCAGTCCAGGACGGTATCCAACTTTAATATAAAATTTCAACCTCTTAGCTAATTTCTTTCATGTTTTATTTTGAACACACACAGACAGACTTTTTGGGGGACACTTTTTTAGACGCAGGGGGTATGAAAACGTTTATTTCCATCAGAGTTTTTGATTTGAATGCAATACTTTCTCTTTATATATAAATACATATACTGTATATAGGTAAGAAAAAGTAAAAATATTTAAAATTCTTTAACAGTATGAATATTAGGTCTAAAATTTTCCCCATCCTCTTTTAATGAATACATAAATAATTTTTTTTACTTTCTGTTACCTATGTATATTAATATATATAGAGAGAAAGTACTGAATCCATGTCGAAATTGAGATAGTGATGGAAATACACGTTTTAAGTGTGTTCCGCAAATGGTCTGACTGTCTGAGCAAAATATATCAAGAACCAGGGGCCCCCCGAAAAGAGGTACGAGGTTGAAATTTTATATTTATGTTAGGTACCCCTATGATCCATGACACGAAGCTTTTGAACAAAATCCGCCAAAGAGTAGCTACTAGTACTTTACTGTTGCACTTTTTCAGATTTTTTCGATTTAAAGCATGAAGGAATTGAGCTAAAAGGTTGAAATTTTATATTTAAGCTAGACACCCATCTAGGGCGTGAAAATAGGCTTTTGAACAAAATCGGCCAAAAAATACTAGTACTTTACTGAACTACTTTTTCAGTTTTTTTGGATTTTCCTAAAATTCGCTGTAAAGATTTTGATTAAAATTCATAAATCAATTAATTTTTAGATGCTCTTTAAAATGTATATTCTCATTTCTATGTTTATAAATTTTCCATTTTGAATTTTTTTATAAATTGATCTCTTCTTTAGCCATTGTTCATCAGCACCTTACTCTCAAAAATACAATAGTCATACAAAACCAGTTTAAATTCTAATGTACCGGAAACACACCAGATTATTGTTTTTAAAAAATATTCTTAATCATATTTTTTTTTAAACTCGAGAATTATAGTGCTAGCAAAGGATTCGTTTAGAGGTGTGTTAAAATATCTAATGGTTCTCTCTTTAGAGGTTTCGTGTGAATGGCTCTTTATAAATAAACCCCACCAAAACATTGTCACAATCCAAGGAATGAATCATAAAAATTTTTACAATCAATTTTATTGACGTTGTCTTATCTCAAGGGGGGGTGTTTATTTTGTCCGGACATATTTTTATATCAACGGGAAATTCAAGTCAAACCTATCTATATTATATATTCTATCGTGTTTATGAAATTCGATATTAAATTAAAACAAGTGAATTATTCTAGTTGCATGACAGATTAATAAAAAAAAAAAAAAATTAATTTCAACCCTAGAAAGAGAGGGAGATTCTGAGCTTTATTTCGATGGATCATTGAGAATTCTACTCAAGTTTAATTAAATTTCGAAACTTTTATCATATTTTATCAACACGTGTTTTATTTTTATTTTTTTTATTTAATTTTGATGATTATTTAAATAGAGAGAGGCAACTGAGCCGATAAGAGCCATTTTGAAATATTGTTTCATTAACAAAGCTTAGTTTTAAATAAGATTGATTAATGAATACATTAAAAGTAAACAAGAAAAAAAAATATCATCCATTTAAAAAAGAAAATAAATAAATCTTTAGGTATTTTCTTCTTGTTTATATATTCACTATTAGATAAATGTTTCTCATTTTGTTTTATAAATAGGGTGTCTATATTCTGAAAATTGAAAACCAGAACATCCGCATAAATTTCATATTTACTAAATCGACTAAAAAATCTTCTATTATTAATAAAAAAAACTGCCTGGACCGCCTTGGTTGGTTTTATTTATTATTATTATTTTTTTTTAATAAAATGAAATTAATCCAGGGTTTAAACAGAACTTTTTTTTTTTAATATTGATCAGGTCAACGTTAAAAATTCGATAAGATTAGCAACTAGCCGGCTAATTTTTTTCACTCGGATAAATTTATTTAAATCAACAAAATTGGTACAATATTAATTTAAATAATTTACAAGTTCTATTTTTTTGAATATCAGTCAATCCACCAAAAATTTGGTGCGACTAGTCACACCAGATTTTAATTAAGCAAGTCCTTTGAAAGTGGAATATTATAAAGTATTAAGAGTTCCCTGATGGCCGGTCGCCGTAGGTGGGTCTTGGACTTCTCCGTAAAAATTTTCATGAAGGCCACTTCCTTACTTAAGGCCAGTTTATGCAAATAAAAAAACATGGTTTTCAAGTCAGGTGAGCCAATATTATATTAGAAAGATGACTGAGGAGTCAAACCCCATCCCTCTCACTCAGGATAAAAAAATTTATTAATTAAAATTTATTAGGTAGTATATTTTTGAAAAAATCGAAAAAGTACCTCAGTAAAGTACTAGCATTCTTTTTTATCCGATTTTATTGAAATTTCTCGAGCGGCGTGCGACAACAGTACTTAGCTTAAGTATAAAATTTGAGTATCGAAAGTTTTTTTGGTTTTGAGTAATTCCTTTAACATAAATTTTTTGATATTTCACTTGAAATTCATTAAATTTATTGTGAAAAAATCCTAAATTCTAAGAAGATCCTTTCCAGTTAAAATATCAAAACATTTACCTAAATTTCTCTGAAAGAGATTTTATTGCTTTTAAATGCTGTATTAATGCTTTTCTCAAAATTGCCATTAAAAAGAAGGTATTCCTTTTTAGCTTGAATTTTAGTTTTTTTCCCAATAAATTTAATGAATTTCAAGTGAAATATCAGAAAATGTAAGTTAACAATATAACTCAAAAACGAAAAATCTCTCAATACTTAAATTTTATATCCATTTCATAGGAGTCTCGAAGTTTTGAATAAAATTGGCAAATCAATACTAGTACTTTACTAAGGTATTTTTTCGAATTTCCAAAAAATAACTATATTCATTTTCAAATTTACCAGTGTTAGTGTTCTTGATTAATTTTAATTAATTTTTTTGCCTTCAAAACTTTCTTGCTTTTTATTTAAAAAGATTTTTTCATTGTTTTATAAAGCACAGAACTACCAAAAGAGACAAATCCTGGTTGTGCCACAGGTGTAAATATTTACAAACTTGTAATTTTAATGAGCTTTAATAACCTAATATTTCGAAGACATTTACAAAGCTCTTAGTTCTCAGAGCTAATTCATTATCTCTCAACTTATATAATATATATTCCCTCTTGACAGAAATTTTTGAGGATTAAATACAAAATATAATTGAAAAGTTGAGTAAGACAAATAATAAGTTACCTCATAGATAGAAGAGTTTTGTTAACTAAACTTGGAAATATTAGATTATTAAAATTTATTAACTATTTAATAAATAACAATAATTTTAAAATTTTCTGGTTTTGTAGAATAAAAATCTGGTGTGACTGTCGCACAGCACCAACTTCTCTTACCTTCGGTAATCGAAAGTTGTGTTCTGTGCTTGTCACATCAGATTTTTCGTGTGGGAAAATATATATATATATATAATATATATATATATATATATATAATATATATATATTGTTACCATGGCAACCATTTCTCTTATCTTTTTCCTATTAAGTACAAAAGTAAAGTGTGCTTCAAACAATTTTGAGAGCAAAATGAGAATATACATTTGAAAGAGCATCGAATAAATAATTGATTTTTTAATTTAAATCAAAATCATTAGAGCAGATTTTGAGAAAATCATAAAAAGCTGCACAAGTACATTAGTAAAGTACTAGTACTTTTTGGCCGATTTTGTTTTGAAAGCTTATTTTCACACTCCAGAGGGGTCTAACTTAAATTTAAAATTTTGGCCTCATTCATGCTTAAAATTGAACACAGACCATGTCGCGAAAACCACTTTTTTGGATTCAGGAGACCTCAAAACGTGTATATCCATCAAAATCTCGACATCGAATTTTCGACATGAATCCAATACTTCTCCTCTATATATTAACATATATAGAAATAAGAGAAAGTAAAAAAATTAATGTCCATAATTTCTTAATTAATCATTTAAAAAAATATTTCTATTAACAATATTTTTAGTGAATTTAATTTATTAAAAAAAAAAACCCGCACTGAGAAATTCCTTAAAATGCCAAAGTTATTCAGAAGCCACTCCTACTCGCCCTTAATTGTTTCCCTAACACAATATTTTAAATTTTCCGTTATTTTTTTTTTATTCTTTAATACTATCCGTGTTTTTTTTGCATACAGCCTGGAGGGCAGGGTGCCACCACCCTTGCTCCCTTACACGATGTGTAAACGTGTTCGTGAGTGGGTGTATTGTATTTCCTACTACTGTACGCCACGCCACGCTCTACGCTACGCGCAAACTTGACTTAATGCGCATGCGTAAACGCATCCCCGACGCACTTGTCGCTGACGTTTTGCGATGACGTCATCAAAGAAAATACACCCACGCACTCTCTCCCCTTTCACTCAATACACCCCCCAAACAACCAAATATGCACTCAATTATGGATTTTGACCAAATCAACAGACTATTAATATATTTTTTTTTTCAATCTAACCCCTTCTCACCCTCGTCCGCTTATTTTCTCTCTCTTTGAAGTTTACTGAATTAAACAAAAAATTCAATCTCATCTTTTTTTTTTTATTTTATTTCTACTCACGTAAAAATGAAAGACTCGATTTCGAATTTTAAACTAGAATATTAATTTCATTCATTTATTTTTTTTTTTTCTTTCCAATTTTAATTATAAATAATCTCGATTCCAATATTTTTTTAATCAAAAAAGGCTTAGATAGATTTATAAAAAAAAAAATTGGGATACGTTAGAGGAAATTATATTATAGATCTAGATATAGATCAGGGGCGTATATAAGGGAGGGCTGAGGAGGCCCGGCCTCCCCCCCCCCTCCGAAATTTCCCAAACACATACATATATAGAGATATACAGACATCAGAGGGACTCGACCACCCCCCCCCCCCGAAATGTCTGATTGGCTCCGGAACGCGAAGAAATATAGTTCCGCAAAAAATTTTTTGGAAAACTTAAGTTCCGCAAAAAATTTCGTGTGAAAAAAATTTAGTTTCTTAAAAAAAAACATTTTCCGCAGAAAAATTTTTGAGTTCAGCCCCCCCCCCTCCCGAAAAAATTCCTATATACGCCCCTGCTATAGATATTATAGAAACTTGCGATAAAACTATACCGGGTGGCCCATTAGTACATGATCGGTAAATTGTGGATGTATCGTTGCACTTAAGGTTTTCAGGCTACAATTTTAAAATATTTGCCCACTGATCGTATACAGCGTGTAACTATTCAAAGTTGTTTTAAATAATTTAGGACTATGTAAGCGAGGTAAATAGCTGAATCAATATGTAGCAGGATAAATAAAAGGCTAAGCAGCTATGATTGTTTCTTTATTGCATTTGAACCCACAGCGGCGTTTCGGTCGGACTTGGTCGGAAATGCGACCATCTTCATGGCAGTCAATATAACCCTAGCCATGAAGATGGTCGCATAGCCGGCGGAAACGTCGCTGTGGGTTCAAATTCAATAAAGAAATAATCATAGCTGCATAGCCTTTTATTTATCCTGTTAAATAATTAACATCGCCAAATTCTATATGGCATAAGATGCCGAAAAGACTAAAAAAAAGTCAAAGAGATAGAGAAAAACCCATTAAAGTTTGTTATTTGGGTTGCCTACTTTTCTAACAAAATCTAATACCCAAACCTAAATATCTTAATAAATAATCATAGAAATAAATATTTCTAAGAAAATCTAGTACGATATTAGGCAATATTTAATTTTTACGTCAGACAGAATTGAACTAGAAGATTTTAAATTAATTTTTTAAAATTTCCTTATTGATGATAAAATAAAAAAGAGTTTAGCGTAACTGCAGTTACGGTTGGTGAATTTTGTGTGTGTGTATAGATTTCTAAATTCTACTAATCCAATCGAATCGAGATTCCACCGTTTTAAATTTAATATTTGATCAATCTTCAGGAGAAAACACTAAACACATCTTGATTATTATTATTATTATTTACATTCTAAAAATAAAAACTAAAAATAGTAGAATTTTAGGCGCCGTTATGTCTGGTTCCGGCCTTCTTATATAATAATTATAAAGGACAGGAAAAGGGAACTGAAGCTTTTGGTTACATTAAACATTCATTAAACCCTTAATAGAGTCGAAATTCGAAGAGTTTATAGAGCAGAGTTTCACCCTCGATTAGTCCTTATGCCCCTGAGAGTCCTCTATTTTATATAAAATTTATTCAAACTTTTATTTTTACTATCTAAATGTTATAGAATCTTAAAATTTGCAAATCAATATTCACGTTTGTTAACCATAATTTAAGAAATGATCTTATCTATTGAAACATGAGCAGTGATGTGTGTAATAGTGATTACACATGAGAGGGAGGGGGCAATTAGCCGAGAAGATTAAGGAAAAATAATGGAAAAAATCAATTTATCAACGTAGGCTGAATAATCCTACTCCAGAATAAATAAGTAATAATAAATAGTAATTACGTTCGGGTCTATCTCACTAACACAATTATTTCTAGAATATACTATTAAAGAATTCATATTAATAATAGAAAAGAATATTTGTTTTTAATTTTTTAAGATGACTTAATTCGATGAAGAAAAAATTGTGGGTCATACAAAATGGCCTGTCTGTCCGTATATGTGTGTGTTTATTATCAAAAAAAATATGGTGTAACTGTTCACACCAGATTTTTTGTGTCGAGATATATTTACTTTCCCATAGCACCTTAGTTAACTTGACCCCTTGCATTAAATAAGTAAAAAGTAAAAAAGTCAATTGATTCAAAAATTCCATAGAGTCTGTGTATTACTTTCTCTTACCTCTATATATATATATATATATATATATTTATATATAGAGAGAAAGTATTGGATTCATGTCAAAAATTCGATGTCAAGATTTTGACGGATATACACGTTTTAAGGTCCCCTGAATCCAAAAAAGTGGTCTGTTTGTGTGTGAACAAAATATCTCAAGAACGAAAAGAGTTGAAATTTTAGATTTAAATAAGGTACCCCTTTGGGATGTGACACGAAGCTTTTGAACAAAATTGACCAAAGAGTACTAGTACTTTACTGATGCACTTTTTCAGTTTTTTTTTTCGATTTTCTCAAAATTCGCTCCAACGATTTTTTTAAAAATTCAAAAATCAATTATTTTTTAGATGCTCTTTCAAATGTATATTCTCATTTTGCTAATGAAATCTTCTGAAGACCACTTTACTCTTGTACTCCATAGAAAAGATCGGAGAAATGGTTGCCATGGTAACAAAATATAATTATTTTCACATATAAATTTTACATCTTGAAAATCGAATGTATCGTACTGTCGGAAACTAAATACATGTCGACACAAAAAAATCTGATGCAACCAGTCACACCAGATTTTTTAAAATGTTGACTGGTTGAAATAAACTATGGTTATTTTTCAAAATTTTACATCTCATATTTGAAAATTTTATACACAATAGATAATCCTAAATAAATACAAAATTTCATAAGAATTGGGAAAAAAAATTTTAAATGCTTAAAAAGTTCCAAAGGGGACCCCCTTTTGAATCAAAATTAACATACAAATCCCCAGGGATTTAATTAACATTGGCTCTGTGGAAGGAAAATGAATTGGAAAAATCTGAAATATTGCAGTCAAGTGTACTTCAAACAATTTCTCGAAAAATTTTACTGATATAACCTCACAGTTTGGAAAGCCCTGGGGTAATTGAAAAATATTATCCTCTTATATTAAAAAATAATTGCCTTAATTAATCAATGGAAAAAAAAATGGAAAAACAGATAATCGCATTTTAATAAATTCTTTTGATTTGGAATATCCCCTGTGAATGTATTTTTCTAGAATATATATATTTTTTTTGAGTATCTGCAAAGCTATTAATTAACATCTCGACACATATGAAGCACTCTATTAAATCCATATGAAGCGTGCAAAAATGATTCAGAGGACATTTTGAATGATTGGCCAATACAAAAGTGAATTGGAAAATGTCAAATAGGCTCTCCTGAATTGCAAGGACTGTCAAATGACGAATGCATAAAAAAGAGCAAATGATTTGTCAAAGATTTTTTTCGGATTGATATGTAATACCAATAAAAAAAAAAAAAAAAAAACATTTCATAAATACTACATAACAAATCAGGCGAATTTTACGATTCATTAAATATTTTTATCAAAGAGAAATGAAATCAATTGTAAGATATTTAAAAATCTGAGTGAAGTATTTCTTTAACCAATAAAGAATTTTGGAGGCAGAACTCCCACTTTAAAATTTCTATAACCAAAAGCTGAGATGAAATTTCAACAAATTCATGAGAAGTAAAATTTTTATTTAACTCTTAATAAAGGACTATATCTATATCAACACTATTCGGGGTGTAACAAAAGTAGTGACGAATTATAAAATATCGAAAAATATAAACAGCATTTATAAGAAGACGGAGTTATTATTAGAGGAATTTTTAATTATAGACGACATTTTTGTATTAATTATTTATTAAAAATATAAATACTGTACAACCTTTCGACTGCTTATTCTGCAGCAGTCATCAACTGAGTTTATTTAAGTCGGAGCAAGTGCACAGTACTTGATAACGGCTGCAGAATAAGCAGTCGAAACGTTGTACAGTATTTATATTTTTAATAAATAATTAATACAAAAATGTCGTCTATAATTAAAAATTCCCCTAAAAATAATAATTCAAACCACAAAGCTTTAATAAAAACAAAGACGGAGTTATGTGATCACAGGATCTAAGTTTTTTTTTTTTAAGATGAATTCTGAGACGAGGATTAAGTCATATTTGTTGTTTTTCAAATTGAAATTTACCAATAAATTGGAATAAATAGGGACGGAGTCTATATGGTAAATGGCCTCCGATGCCGAAAAAAAAACCTTAAATAAATAAAAAAAAAAATTATAAATATTCGTAAAATAAGTTCAAATAAGCACGAAAGGGAAAAAAAGCATAAAAACTCAAAAAAGCAAAAAAAGCATAAAAAATGCAATCTCAATACACTTAGTTTTTCCTAATTCGTATAGAAATTAAATATCTAATGGTTGCTTATAAAATTGAGCAATAAGCATTTTGCTTAAAATCCGGTCTCTAATTATTATAAACCTGTCATTTTCATTCTAATTTTGTGTGATTTTTTCTACTTTAAAATAAATGTAGCATTTATTTTGGGACAAATTTTTCGAACTATTTTGGTACGGATGCTGTACTTATTGTCAAATTAATATTAATGATTGCTACCGTATCAATCGAAAATCTCTTAAAAATATTAAAACAAAATTATAAATTCATCAGTACGAATAATCAAGGTTGAAAAATATTCAAATATTGCAACTAGTTTGGGACGAAGCGAATATTGATTGTCTTCTTCTTCTGTTCTCGCCTTTTTCCCGTGATGCGGGGTCGGCGGACCTCACTATTTTCCTCCAACCCTATCAAGCGTTTTTGCGACCGGAAGAAATAGGACAGGCCGGCCCGTCGTACGGTCTGACGCCTGTTGAAAAGAGGAAGGACGGAGACATACAAATAACTGAAGGACTGTCTGTCCCAGCTCGGGCAGCTCGTGGTCGCCATCCACGTACCCACAAGATGTGGGCCCCTGAGCGAACGAAGCGAATATTGTAATTTTTATTAATTAAAATTGTTTTATTTTAATCAATGGCGATGTTAATTTGTAATTTCAAAATGTTTTAGTCTATATAAGCAATTTAAAACGCTGAGATGCAACTGTGCTATTTATTCTCCAGTATTTATGGAAAACAAACAAAGATCATTTAATTTAATTTTTCTTAGGCTATTTTCAATTTTTCTAAGATAGTCAAGAAAGGAAAAAATAAATTAAGAACTTTAGGATATTGTAAGAGTATAATATTGTGAGGAAATGAAAGGCCATACAGCATTTTCCAAAAGAGTGAATCAAAAGCTTAAAATATTTTTATTTTATTTTAAGTCTTTTTATAACGCTTTTATTCAGCATCTGAGGCCATTTAGACCCTGTCCCTATTTATTTCAATTGAATGATAGCCAAAAAACCTTATTTTCTACCACCCCCTTTATTCCAATAAACATTTTTGATCTACATTATTAAAAAAAGAGAGAAGTTTTTCACACTTTTAAATTTGTATAAAATAAAATAAATCGTTTCACTGGAAGTATTATTTTTCTCTCCCCCTCCCCCCCCTCTTAAAAATAACTAAGTTAGAACATTTTTGGCTTTTAGGAAATGAAATGCCTGGGTGAAAATTCCCATGTTAGTTCGAGCAAGGAACAAACATTTAAAATGCTCACGAGCTCATCAGCTGACAGGACAATTAACTATAGGTCTAGCCAGAACATTTTTCCTAAATAAAGGGGGAAAGAAAAACATTCCTTGTTTCGTTTATTAAACAAGCCTTGTATTTTGTGTTGTATAAAAAAGTTTTTTCTTGATTTTGTTTGGAAAGAGAGGAGGAATAATAATTTAATAAAATTATATTACAAATTTTTGAAGTATTAATAAGGATAATTAATGAATATAGAATAAAATAAAAGTCAAGTTTTTGCTTCATTATCAATTATATTAGCAACCAAATGAATATCAATAAAATCTAAATCAGCATGAATGTAGAAAATTCAAAATTAAATACAAAAAACTTGTTCTGCGGTGCTATTTCGACCCATTTTCAAGTTTTATTTTCAACTAGATAAGTAAGTCTAAATGGCTACAATTTTCGTAGAAAGATCTCATCATGCTTAAACAAGGTGACAAATTTCAACTTTCTTGCTCCTTTCACTTCGGAGTTATTTATATGCAAAATATGGCCATTTTTCACAGATTCACTCACTCACTGGTGTTCAAAATTTGTGGATACTTTTTTTATAGGACCTATAATTATTACGAACATGTATAAGGCTCAAATTTGGAAAGAGAATCCTTTGATATGTCGAAATTTTATCTATGAAGAGTTATGTTTTCACCAGTGCCCCCCAGTTGGCCGAAATTTTCAAAGATCTTGTTCCACAGGAAAATTTCGTTAACACCCCCACGACGGGGACGTTGGGTTGACGATAAGGGGCACTTTTCATAACAGGAGAACAAAAATGCAAGAGAGGAAATAAATTTTAGAAAAATGTACTCTGCGTAATCTTTTTAATTTATTATATTTCTAACCAATGATGTCGTTTCGGTTCTTGCTTGAACGTCATCAGAGCTGTGGAACCTATATAGGAAAATACAACGGAGCCCTTATTGGGCCAAACCAGGCCAAGCCTGGGCCAGAAAAGAGAGCCCTGGCCCAATAAGGGTACCCTTGTATTTTCCTAAATGGGTGTAAACATTTAACTTATTATTATTTGAGAGTAGCACCAAAAGAGAAATTGCAGCTATAGTTTTTTCTTTATTTGCGCAGCTGACTTTTCGGTTCCATGTTTGAACCATCTTGAGAGCTGGCAAAAAGTCTTTATGAGTGTTTTATACATTTTTAGACCCTTATCAATTGTATACTTGGTCATCACATTGGTTGTATATATTTTTATTATTTCAATATATAAAGATAAGAGTCAAAAAAATGTAAAAAATCCAACATGACACACAAGTTTTTGCCAGTTCTGAAGATAGTTGAAACATGGAACCGAAACGGCATCCGTCCAAATAAAAATAAATAAAGAAAAATCTGGTGTGACTGGCGCATAGCACACAACTTTCTCTTACCTTCGGTAATCGAAAGTTGTGTACTGTGCTTGTCACACCAGATTTTTCGTGTCGACATATATTTAGTTTCCGCCAAAATATTTTTTTTTTTTAAAAAAAAAAAAACCCCCCTTTTTTTCTTTTCCCCCCCCCCACCCACACACACACCCCCCGCCAATATATTAGAAATTTAAGATGTCAAAATTATAAACATGGAAAAATATTTATATTTTGTTACCATGGCAACCATTTCTCCTATCTTTCCTATGAAGCACAAGAGTAAAGTGTGCTTCAAACAATTTTGAGGGCAAAACGCGAATATACATTTGAAAGAGCATCTAAAAAATAATTGTTTTTGAATTTTAATCAAAATCGTTAGAGCGAATTTTGAGAAAATCGAAAAAAACTGAAAAAAGTACATCAGTAAAGTACTAGTACTCTTTGGCCGATTTTGATTAAAAGCTTATTTTTCCGGTCCCGGGGGTGTTTAACTTAAATATAAAATTTCAACCTCCTAGCTCAATTCCTTCATGCTTAAAATTGAACACACACACACACACCCACCCACCCACCCACCCACCCACACACACACAGACAGACCATGTCGCGAAAACCAGTTTTTTGGATTCAGGGGACCTCAAAACGTGAAGATCCATCAAAATCTCGACATCGAATTTTTGACATGAATCCAATACTTTCTCTCTCTATATATATATTACATATATACATAGGTAAGAGAAAGTAAAAACTATAGATGAAATTTCTCATTTGGTGCTATCCTCTATTAATATTACATCACAGCTATACAACTTATTATTATTACAGCCAAGATAATTTTTACTTTCTCTTACCTATGTATATATGTAATATATATATAGAGAGAAAGTATTGGTTTCATGTCAAAAATTCGATGTCGAGATTTTGATGGATCTTCACGTTTTGAGGTCCCCTGAATCCAAAAAAGTGGTTTTCGCGACATGGTCTGTCTGTCTGTCTGTGTAGTGTGTGTGTGTGTGTGTCTGTGTGTGTTCAATTTTAAGCATGAAGGAATTGAGCTATGAGGCTGAAATTTTATATTTAAGTTAAACACCCCCGGGACCGACAAAATAAGCTTTTAATCAAAATCGGCCAAAAAGTACTAGTACTTTACTGATGTACTTTTCAGTTTTTTTCGATTTTCTCAAAATTCGCTCTAACGATTTTGATTAAAATTCAAAAATCAATTATTTATTAGATGCTCTTTCAAATGTATATTCGCGTTTTGCCCTCAAAATTGTTTGAAGCACACTTTACTCTTGTGCTTCATAGGAAAGATAGGAGAAATAAATGGTTGCCATGGTAACCGAATTTAAATCTTTTTCTTTTTATTAGATTAAAAATCAATTATTATTTAAACACCCATTTTTTTATTCGGAGAAAACATATATATCTCTCTCTCTCACAAAACTATCTTCTCTCTTTCTACGCGTTTTAAATTTTTCTACCTTATCTTCGCATTTGGCCAATGTTAATTTCCTATAGGGATTTGTATGTTAATTTCGATTCAAAAGGGGGTCCCCTTTGGAACTTTTACGCATTTAAAATTTTTTTTTCCAATTCTTATGAAATTTTGTATTTATTTACGAATCTATATTGTGTATAAAATGTCCAAATATGAGATTAAAATTTTGAAAAATAACCATAGTTTATTTCAAGCAATCAACATTTAAAATGCAAGTTTGAAACTAAGATGCTATGGGAAACTAAATATATCTCGACACAAAAAATCTGGTGTGACCAGCACAGTGCACAACTTTCTCTTACCGAAGGGTAAGAGAAAGTTGTGTGCTGTGCGCCAGTCACACCAGATTTTTAATAAATTATAATATGAAATAAGTTATTATAGATTAAACAAATAACAGACTGCATTCTTTTTCTATACAACTGCTCACATAGTCTGACAAATTCATCTATAAAAAATAATTATTGATAGATTAGAATTTGTGATCGCAGATTTAAGATTCTGAATGTAACTGGAAAAAAAATATGTAAAATTAAATGAACTTTTTTACAAAGATAAATACCATAAAATGAAAGCCTCAACGAAAAGTTTATCTAAACAAAATGAAGTTTTAGACAGGGAAATAAAAGAAAGGAATGGTTTGTTTCACGATTGGCTTTACGGCCTTCTTCAGAACAAATAGTTACAAACATCCGGGTTATATAGAGCGAGGAAATGATTTCTTCTATTTACTCTTTTTACTTTCTCTTACCTATGTATGTAATATAGAGTCGAGATTTTGATATAAAAACAGGTTTTTCAAATATATATCCAAATATTTTATCCTTATAGAAGATAAAATTAAACAAGATAGAGTTGTACAAATAATTTCAATTCTACCTTTTTCCTGTGAATTCATACCCTCAAAAAAAAAAATTAATTGAAAAGGGTGAGTAAAACTGATCCATTCCTTTTTTTTTTCTTCCATAAAGTTTCAAAGAGCCAAAAGGAATCCATTAAAAAATTTCAAGACAAAATAAAAATTATGTTCAGACTATTCTTTGAAATTCTTTTGATTTTTTTTTTTAAATTAAAGCCCCTTACAAAGGGGTTTGATTGATAATGGTTGGAGAGTGGGGTGTTTTATTTTCTAAGGTGAGGGTTTGATTTTTTTTAAAGGCTTTTAATTACCCAGCTCTGATTAACTATTGATTCGAATAAAGCCTTTTTTTTACAATTCTAAAGCTTTTTTTATAACACAACTTTTTATTTTAAAGAAAATTTTGAGGGGCAAATAAGGAAATATGTAATTAATTCTTTTATCAAATATATCTTTGAGAAATATAATTTTTATAATGAATAAAAGAGCGCACGGCTCATTAACATTTTTAAAGAAAGTGTTGTGATGATTAAAAATAAATTCATTCACTAGAAAAACGCAGTCGCGATCTTCATTTGAATTAAGCCTTTGGTAAAACCGGACTTTAATTACAAAACATTAATTAGCCCGTACTTAGAACAGTTATAAGGAAAATCTCCACTTTAAGCCCAGGCGGGGTGGGTGGGGCAAAAGGAGCACTTGCATTATATGTATATCTTAGAGAAAAAAATACAATAATCTATATATATATATAATAGCAAAGAGATATTGGCCAGAATTGAACAGGAGCGAACAGCTTTTGGAAGAATGCGTACTTTGCTAACATCCAAGTACTTGAAATTAGAACTAAGGATAAGATTACTCCGTTGTTACGTTCTGCATACTCTATTATATGGCGTTGAAGCTTGGACCCTGACTCAAGAAACAACAACAAGGATTGAAGCCTTTGAAATGTGGTGCTATAGGCGTATGCTTCGAGTCTCCTGGGTCGATAAAGTGACAAATGAAGAAATCCTGAGGAGAATGAAGAAAGAAAAGGAGGTTCTTGACTCCGTGAAAAGAAGGAAGCTGGAGTACTTGGGTCATGTCTGCCGGGGGACCAGATACCATCTTCTTCGGTTAATAATGCAGGGGAAGATCCAAGAAAGAAGAGGGCCAGGGAGAAGAAGAATCTCTTGGCTTAGAAATTTGAGGGAGTGGTTTGGTCTGTCGTCGGCGGAGTTGTTCCGAGCTGCGGTTTCAAGGGTGAAGATAGATAGCCATACTGATCGGCAAACTTTTGAAGGAGAAGCCGTAGCAAAAAAGAAGAAGAAGAAGATAATAGCGGCGTGTCCGTCTGTCGCGCTCTGTTTGACCAACTTCCCGTTGGAATTTTGAAACGAAATTTGCAGTCTTATAGAGGACGTTATGGAGAGTCCCGGAAAAATACTCGGGTCCAGAAATTCTTATAACTTTTTGAGTTATTAATTCTTAAAGTTACGATTTCTCCCATAGGAAATGTATGGAGGAATATTTAAGTTACTAGTCCGTAGCTCAGAGGTAGAACACTTGCTTCTTGTTCTAAAGAGCCTGAGGTCGCTTGCAGTCTCAAGAGATACAAATCTTTTCTAAATTACAAATAATTTAGAATGGCCTCAAAGGCAAAAAAAAAACAAATTTCGTTGATTGAAAAATAGATCTAACTCTCAAATATATGGGATTAAGTGTCCACATTATAAGGGATTTGAACTCCGAGAGATCTGCAAATCTAGAAAATACAAAATAGATAAGATAAGATCAAATCGAGACTTGAAGTCTTATCTTATAAATTCACCACCAAAACCAAAAATGACTCACAATTTTACATCTTTATTCTTTTAATCAGTAGAAAATTTATTATTTTACTTTTTCAAATGATTTTCTGGATGTTGTCTGATTACGGTTCCTGTCCAGATCTTGAGCTTGAAATTTGTGCCTCTCTATCTCTTGATTTAGAAATGCAAGCCTAAAAAATGACGAACATTAAAATAAACAAAGAGGATTTTATTTATTTATTTTTATTTAAATTTAAATAGAGTATTTTTATTTATTTGCGTACTAAAAATAAAAGCCTCGGCAGACAGCAGTATTCCCATTGAGCGTTTTCAGACCCAATGACGTCATCCTGCTGTTTGCGTGATCATTTGTTCTTTCCCATTGACTTGGGCTGCTCTGATGTTAATATTTAATCTCCGACCGGTCATTGATAAAACGGCCTGGGAACCTTCAATGGAAAAAAAAAATATAGCACATGTCAAGTAAATAGGCCTATATTGCAAACTTATCTTGAATTATGCAATAAAATGAAAATTATTTTATTTCTATTAAAAATTGTACATAATTATACGTAGGAATGGTACCGAAGGTGTTACGCATGTTTTTCCCGATAAGAGGGCGTTGTGTGTCATAAAAAGTATGCCCAAAAAATCAAGTAATTCAAAAATTTGCCAAGAGATGTCAGAATGGTAGCTAATAATATTTAATGCATTTGGTTGATTTTCACTGATCTTTTAACAATAAATACTTTATAAATGTTATTATATATTTATGTATCTTTTATAAAAGCATAAAAATATATAAATATAGGCCAGATATAGGCTAATGCTATATCGGCTGTTAGACTAGCCTGTCATCTATTGCAAGAATGCTGAACTAATTTGACATTTGATTTTTAAATAAATCATCTAAGCTTATTTTAAAAATTTCTTAATTAATATGTGATTAATAATAACAATAAATTCATTTTTAAATTGAAAAAAAAAGATTATTGGGACAGGTTTTCTATATTGGCTTGATAACAAAAAATTAATTTCCTTAATTTTTTAATAAGTCATTAAAAAAATTATAGCTCGATGTCCCAATAATCTCTTATGCCGAAGGCGGTCTTTCCAGACAGGTACTTATGTAATTAATTATATAATTATATAAACGTTTTCACGTTATTTTTTATTTTGTTTTATTATTAAAAAACTCGACCATGAATTTGGTTATAGCTGTTGGAGTAGTGACAAGATTTTCGTGTTTTATTTTTTTCACTAGTGAGCGTTTTGTTTTTCTTTCTCGGTATTGATAAACATTTATAATCTTTAACCTCTTAGATATAATACAAATACTCGGATTTTCATGACCAACTTGGCAGCATATATATTTAATATCTTCTCTGATTTTTCAAACATAAGACGTAAGATCTCTTTTCTATTTTAGAAACAAGTTGTGTGTAGAACGTCAAAATGAAAAATTTATTCGTTTTTCTTATGATGTTTACTTTTGTATGTAAGTATCTTGTTTTTATCGAACTCCAAACAAAATTCAAATCGAATTGTCTAAAATACTCTCCAAATTTGATCAGGTGTCTCTTTTTGCTGCAATGCTGGTGAGAAGGTCGAATGGTCCGGAACGACATGCGAATGTTCTTCCGATGGTGTCAATTATAATTGTGGAATTCCAAGCGATGACGATATAGATTGGGGTAATTAGGGTATTTTACTTCTTTAATTATTTATTTGAATTAACGAGCATCTCCTTTCAGCCACTTGCGGAAATAAAATAATACCGTGGGCGTGTACTACATGCCGTTGTGAGAAATTTAAAGGAAAGGATTTCTTTAAATGTGGAGAACCTACTTGTAATACCGCCATTTTAGGTACAATATCAGATTTAATTGATATTATTATAAAATTTTTAAAATTAAAAATAATTTTTAGGACAACACGGGTACTGTGTGCCAAGATCATCATTTCCAGATGACTGTAACAATTGCTATTGTCATGACGGAAGAGCTGCTGGATGCACTCTTATGGGATGTGTAAAAGACATGCTCCTCAAAGAGTAAATTTTTTTTTCTTTATTAAAAAATAATTTCAAAAATATATAAATAATTTTTCTCTTTTCGTTATCATCAATCCCATGTTGCGAGATCTGCACAAATATGTAAATAATATAAAAAATAAAATTATAATTTAATATTGAAATTTTTTGTGTTTTATTATTTTATTTAATTTTAAAACTTTTTCGGCATTTCGACATATAGCCAATATAATTTAAATGATGTTTATAATAAAAAGCGAGACCTCTCATACCCATACTTTTAAATATTACATCTTGAATTCTAATCTGGTGTGACAAGTCTCACCAGATTTTTAAAAATATTTT
>JAKCPI010024535.1:0-56199 GCA_023213315.1 Euborellia annulipes
TTTTTGACTTTTAATTTTTTTTATTTAAGTATTTTTTTGTATTAAAAATTGCAATTCAAAAATAATTTTTAGCAAATTTTCATTTATATATTATTTCATTTATTTATCATTTTTTTTTTTTTTAATTAACACATTAGCTATAAAGACAAAACAAATAATAAATAAATACAATATATATATATATATTTATTTATTTTTTAATTTCAAATTATAGCAAAAATATTTTAGATGATGGACCCGATTTAGAAATATTTGGCACAAGTCCATTTTAAATTTAAAGAGATGAAAAATTGTTAAGGAAGTAGAAAGTCAATTATTCGGTTCTCTATTAAATATTTTATTTTCTTATATATATAAATATATAGTAAGTACCAAGCGAATGGAGATGTGAACGAGGATAAATACAAAGCTTCGTTTAAATTTTATTTTTAATAAATCTTTTATATACAATGCGGCAGATATGACGATTTTACAAGAGCGGATCCAGAGGAGTTTCTCGAATGGGGGGTAATCTGGTGTGACTGATCGCAGAGCACTCAATTTTTCTCTTACTTTCGGTAATTAAATTAAAGGTTAATTCTGTATTTATTTACCAGAATATATATACAAATCAAATTTTTAATTATTTTTGCTCAGGGGCAAAAATGGATGGGGACCACGAGCTGCCCGAGCTGGGACAGGCAGTCCTTCAGTTCTTTGTATCTCTGTCTCTTCCTTCCTCTTTTCAACACGTGCGACGGGCCGGCCTGTCCTATTTCTTCCGGTCGCAAAAAACGCATGATAGGGTTGTAGGGAACTCTATTCCACTTTGAACAGATAGACAATGTGTGTAGGATTCCCCTCTACTACCCTAGAGTTCCAAAACTCTTTGGGTTACTCCCCCCACCAGACCACACCGGACATTCTTTGATGATACGTTCATTGATATATTTTATTATTCATATTCTTTGTGATTGATATTTCACAAAAGAGAAAAAATCAATTCAGAATCAGATAAATTAGAGAATTGATTATCGAGTTATCTAATCTGAGATAGAAAAAAATGATTAAAAGATGAATGAATTAAAAAATTTATATATTCTCGAGCAGATATTCAATATATAGACAGTTATATTTCTTTAATTAATAAATTTTTGACCCTTTATATATATCCTCGCTTACTGCTCCATTTATAATAAAAGTAAGCATTAGAAGTGAGAGGAAAACGTTTTTTGACTTTCTTTTTTTTGACTTGAGCCAAAGCTTTTAGAACTTTTTAATAAACCGATTTCAGACTTAAGATTTCTAAGTACATTCAATGTTTTCTTTAGATTGCTTATTTTCTTTAGCTGTTTATAGCATCTAGATCACGTTTACAAAAATAAGTACATATTGATAGTATATAATAATTATTTTTAAGCAATCTAATTTCGAAAACAGATTTATTTATTTTTTTAAAGAATAAAAACAAAAAAAGGAACATGATTATCAAAATGTTTAGTTATATATGCATTTTGAAATAACAAAAGACAAATCAAATTCTCATTTATCTCATCATCTATACTATATGTATTTCATATATTTCATACTCGTCTCGATTAATAGACTTTCTACTAATTTACATATATACATATATATTATTAGTAAGATGAATTTTTTAAGGAAGTGCCTTAAATGATTAACTATTTTCAAATCTTCATCATTTGTGTTTGATGGTCTTTATGTTGTAATTACAAATTGTTTTTAACATATAAATACACAAATGTTAAAGATAAGTTCAAAAATATTTATAAGGTATATACATAGAGAGATATAGAAACTGGAATGGTATATGAATATATATATATTTTTTATTAGAAAGGTTAATTTGAATAAAAGCATTTTTTTTTTTTTTTATTAAGGTGCAGTGAGAAAGTTAAGAATATTTTTTTGGAGAGGGATGGGAGGGGGGGGGAGAGAAAGAAAACCAAATTTGTTTCTTAATATATGGAACATATTAAATTAATTATCTTATATTGCTTCAGTGATGATCTAAATAAGATCGGCAGCATTTTTTTATTTATATATATATATTTTTTTTATTTTTTGAAAATGAAGCTTTTGTTTTCTACCAATTTTTTTTTTTTACTCTCGGTGAAAAAATTTTTGATGAAAAAATATAAATTTGTAAAAGAATTTTTTTGGACTAAAATAATTTGTGCATATAAAATATATATATACAAGTATATAACTAGGCGTAAGAATGTGTAATTGTCAACTTAAAAAAAAAAAAAAAAAATTGAATAATTTTGAATAAGAGAGAGATGGATAAATACATTTTTCTTTACCCTGATCACTCAACTGAATTTTGTTTTTATTTCACTATTTATCTTAAGTTTACCCAGGGCCGGATCTAGGGGGGGGGGGGGCAGTGGGTGCAAGTGCCCCGGGCGGCAGATATCCGGGGGCGGCAATTAAAGAAAGATTTACTAAAAAAAAGGTAAAAATGATATGAATTTTGTATAAAAAATTTTAAGGAGGGGGCGGCAAATTAAATTTTGCCCCCCCCCCCCACCTAAAAAATCTCCTAGTTCCGGCCCTGCAGTTTACCAAAAAAAGACCTATATATAATAATAGATCGAAATTTTATAACTCCTTTAAAAGCTTCAAAAAAATTTCTACGCCCATATAAAGAATCAAATTTGTTAACATATTTCTGTGGGCCTTTCAAGTGCACCAAAGTTGAATAAAACTTTTTTTAATTATAATAATAATAAAATTTTTTCTTTAACTTTCTTCTTTGAATTCAAAAAAGAAAATATATTATAAATTGTGCTTTTTTTATTATTATATAATTTTAAAAATTTCAAAAAATATAAAAATGTGTGCGATTGTATAATAGGATATGATTTTTAAATGTGAAGAGAATATATACGATTATAGATAAAATAGTAATATTCAAAAAATTTTTTTTTAACGATCATTTCTATTCTAGGGTCTGATATGTTTAGTTCTGAGAGGCGTATCTTTGATCAATTATATTTTCTATAAAATTTGAATTAGTATCACATAAGATCAAATCAATTTTATTGTTTTGATCTTTAAAATAATATATTAGGAAATATAATTAAATAATATTCGATTTAAAATATTGCTATTTGCTGTTTCTTATGTGTGATACGCCATCTCATAGTTTTTTTTTTCCCGAAAATTAGAAAGAAAAAAAATCAAATAAAATAAAATGGAAGACAAAGAAAGAAATAATATAGATGAAATATATATAAGTTAATAAAAAAATTTGTTTTCCTGGAAAAATTTAAGTATCGATATGAAAGTAGTAGAAAACAAAGCGCTTACTTAAAAAAGATGGATATGTATATTTATTTTCTATTTTTTTGGATTTTAATCGGTTGCCGTGATGGTGATCGTCTTGCCTTTAGGATCGTCGAATCTATCATTCGTATGGATGTCCATGATCATGGTCAAACCCCAGAGTAAAATTGCACCAAGAAGAAAAGAGATAATCAATCCGGACCATATTCCAGGGGTGAAAAAATTTACGCAGTCGTAGGCGTCATCAAATTTGTCAGCCTCGAAACTTAAATATGGTTGAACCTAAAAAAAATTTAATCATATTTTAAAAGAGTTATTTTTTTTTTTATTGATCATGTCTTTATTAGCCATTGGCTATCAGTTTTGAAAATAATATTGATTATGTTTTGCCCCCTTTGAAAGATATATTTGTTGGTGGGTCGAAATACAGACTTTCCAAGCCAACCCAACTCAAATTGTTTTTTCCCAGTTTAAATAAAAAATAAGTATTCTTGAGGTGTAAATTGTGGCTGAAGATATTTCTAGGCAGGGGCCGCCAAGAAAAAAAATACTCTGCATGCTTTTACCAATCAGCTGGAAACGTTTACAGCTGATTGGTGAAAGTTATTAGTATAATAATAATTAATTGGGATAAATTTTCGGAAACCAAACCCCATATACCTGGTATATAAAACCCTGCTGACATTCATGTCTATTCTCTAAGCAAAAACGTTAACTTTTTACATCTGAAATCAGCGTTAATTCATTTTAACACCTCCTTGCCTCAAATTGCTATTCTGTAAGCAAAATCTTTAACCCCACTGTTAAGATTTAGTCAATAGTGTTAAAAATTAATGTCATGTCGAGGAGGTGCCTATAATATTTTAACGCCTTATTTAATGCATCAAAATGGCGTCTTTAACCAAAAAGTAAAATTATGATTTTGAGATAAAAGCAACATGTTATCGTCACTGTTAAAACTTGATTTAGAAAATAGCATTTTTTAACGCTGGTGTGTCAGATAGGCCTTCTAGATTGAGGAATAACAAATCAAGTTAGTAACGCGCATGCGCGAGGCGTCTAAAAACACGAGCAAGCAGAAAATATAGCTATCTTCCTATGAATCGTTAACACCTGGTGCTAAAAAATAACATGTTAACGTCGCTGTTAAAACTTGGTTTAGAGAATAGCATTTTTTAAAGCTGGTGTTATTACTTTACTTTTTATCACCCAATTTATGATGTTAAATTTTAACGTCTGTTTTTAGAGAATAGACCTACCTGAGTTTTTACTATGAGTGATATAACTTAAAAATCACATAGATATAAAATGAAGTTCAGTATTATATAAGAACATGGAATGGAATTCAATTGAGAACAAGGGGCGTAACTAGCCTTTGAGGGCGGAGGGGGCGAAGCTCAACTGGGGAGCCGTTTTTCATTCAACCTTTTTTTTTTTTTTTTTTTTGGTATTCGAATCTCGGTCGGGCTTTTTTTTGTAATTTTTCTCCAGATTTGTGACATAAAATGAATTTTTTATGAAATTTCGAAAAAAAGCCGTAGATTTTGGGAAAAAACGGATGCGCGAGGGGCGCCAAAAGCTTGATGGGCCTGGGGCTGGGGGGGGGGGGCGAGCGCCCCCCTTCGCTCCCACCTGGATACGCTACTGTTGAGAACATATATTGATTAACAATTTATAATCACAAATCAAAAATATAAAAAACTAGAAAATTATCAATCGCTATGGTTCTCAATATATAACAATTCTCCCGACGTATTTATGGAGTATATCTTTCTGGTAGGGATCTAGTTTTGCACGAACGCCTGTGAAAGTAAATTTTGTTCCATGTGATTAATTTTTTTTTTTTTTTTTAATAAAAAATTTTTCAACTTGTCTTTTGGTTTAAATGTAGAATAAAATTCCAATCAAGATTTCTATAAAAACAATGAAATCATCACATGAGTGGAGTAACGATTTGCTTATTGACTGAGAGAGGGGGGGGGGGGGGTTTATTTAAAACTGACAATAATTTGCTTATGTAATACTGTACTACTTGAATGGCGTCAGGGAAAGTTAAATGCAAACCCAAAAAGAATAATTGTGTAAAATTGGACAAAGCCTCCCCACCCTTCGTTAGCTAAGCAGCTATAACTAAAGTATATATACGGTATATTTTATTAATTAAATTATTTCCAAATCTTATTCGTTTTTAATAGAAAAAAAAATAAAGTAATAAAAAATAATAATACCTGTAACATTTCGAATGTTATATTCTCCCTGGATTCCTTTATTTCATCCTCATCAGCTTTAGTTTCAAGCAAAAATAGACTTTTTTGAGAACAATGATAAGAAAATCCTCTGGGCACCTCAAATTTCTCTTTACTTATGAAAGCCTTTTTCACTTTGGCATCAGTTACATATTCTATTCTCATGGACCAGTATCCAGCTGAACTATTTACAAATCGAAAATAAAGTTGATAATTATTGTATCTTACAGGGAATAGAAGATCTGATTTATCCATTTTAAGTTCCTTGACAGCTTGAAAGCCGCTCAAGTCCTCTTGTCCGGACTCCAAATTCAATGAACCTTTTTCAAAATAGAATAAGACTTTGCCAATATCTTTGGCTGCGGGGTCCCATAAAACATATTTATCGCTATCATTGCTTGCATGGGTTTGTGTTTCTCGTTTTTTTCTTAATGATTCATCCGGAATAATCCATGATGGATATTTCCCTGTATATATTGCAAATATCTCTGGATATTTTTTAAGTAAACGGCTATAAAGATCGGCAATTAAAGTATCATGATCTTTGAGCATATCAGGCCTGTCTCCGGAATCTGCTGCATTATTCAGACGAATTATATTAATATTCTCTTTATTAAGTACTGATGAATCTTTATAGAGATCTTTATAAGGGAATTCTTTTACAGGAAAATTTTTAAATGTCTTCAAAACTTTTAGAGGCGTTTGGACTGCAGGCAAGAAGCTCACCTTTGCTGCTTTGGAAGTGATTGATTTTAATTGTGGAAAATAGATTAAGTTATCGGCATCTCGAGCACTAAAATCTTCTAAGCTTAAATTATTCTCCACAAATACTAGGATTAATGGTTTTTGATCGACATTGAGTTTGTTCGTCAGGTAGTCAGAGAATTCAGCATTATTGAGTATTTCTAAAGCAGATATTGGTTTGTCTGGGGTTGATAATGGACTAGACTCCCATATTAAAACTGGTATTGATTGTTTTTGTCCATTTGAATTATGTATTATTGAAAAAATACATACCAGAAACGCTACAAGTGGTAATTTGGAATTCGCCATTCTCAATCAATCATATGACAAGACTCGTGACCTAACTAAAGTGAGCAACGATCAGTTAGGATAAGATGAGCTCACACTTTATCAGTGACATGAATCTTTATGCGAGATTGTCAAGCATTGCAAGAAAATTCTTGAATTAATTTATTCCTTTTTAATGAAATAATCAAATAAATATTTAAATATTGTTTTTTCTTTACTTTTTTTCCTTATATTTTTATTATGACAAATCTTAAATATCTACTTGCCGTCAAAGATTGATTAGATGGCAGCACAAGACATTTCCATATTCAAAAAACAAATTTCATCACATTAATTCTATTCATTCTATTTAAATTAAAATAAGAAATTATGTCCGAGACTCAAAATATTTGTTTACCTGGTATATTTTATCATCTTAAATATTATAAACTTTTTTTTATTTTTAAATATCTGTTTTAGGCCAGAGGTTGTGTATTTCGGATAAAGAACATATTTGTGGAAGTGGCACTTATGAAAGAAAAGGTTATATTTATTCAATGTTGGCTGGTTTTGTGAAAATAACAAAAAGAGATAATGTGAGTATTCTTTTAATATATATACACCTTTTTAAATCACCTATTTTAAAATATATTTACTTTTTTAGGCATCTGTTATTCAAGTAAACTCACTGACAGATCAAAGCATTGTTCCAGTTGCTGGTGATATTGTTACTGCAAAGGTATTGAAATAATTTATGAAATAAATGATACTTTTGATAGGTGACATACTGTCAGATAAATGGACTCACATAGGAATCTATCATCTTTTGCCTTTATTAAAAAAAAAAAAAAAAAAGAACACTCTGGACCAACATCCCGTGAACAGCTTTCATACTTTGTAATTCCCATTATCTAATCCACTCAACAATAACAACAATACACAATGAATAAACAGCATCGTCATTACAAGCTAAACAGGTTTTAAACCAAATTACATTCACTGTCAGCAATACAGTGATAATCTATATATTCACAGCCGATTTTTGTTCCATCCAATGCCTTAATCAGGGGCGTTTATATGGGCGGCGAGGGGACCCTGCGCCCCCCCCCAAAAAAAAAAATCTATATACATAAATACGGGTATATAGCCAATATTTATATTTTTGTTTGAAAAAGTGCATCGCATAAATAAAAGAAGGTAAGGGCACACTGAGCGCAAATCGGTGGATCCGTGGTTCAACTCCCGGCGGCACACCCTTATATCTTTTTTCGGGTACATGAAGTAATATCTAATTATATAAAATAAAAGAAATTTAAAAAAAATAAAATATATTAATATATAAGCAATTTTTTAATCAAACTTGTCTTTGAGAGGGCCGGGTCCTCGGGGCTCAGCTGAAAATAGGTGAAAATATTAAGCAAAACATAGTTTTTGTCTAATTAAAGCAATTTTTTATGCTTTTATAAATTCAGTTAAAATATATATAAAATAGTAAAGCAAAATGTTTGATGGCCTAGAAAACTTTTATAATTATTGATATTTTTTTCAGGTGATAATCGTAAACCAACGATTTTGTAAATGTGTAATTCAATGTATTGGAGATACTGTCTTAACAAGACCATATAGAGCAATTCTAAGGAAAGAAGATGTTAGAATGACTGAGAAAGATAAAATTGAAATGCATAAATGCTTTAGATCTGGAGATATTATTCTTGCAAGAGTTGTATCCTTTTTATTTCACTATTATTAATATATATATACAGTATATGTGATAAACAATCCTTTTAATATTTAAGCATGTCTTATGACACTTTAGACAAAACAATTCAAATAGTGATGTGGTGTGCCAGGTGTCCCTATGCTGTTAACTCACAAAAAAAAAAAAAAATTTTAAATATTATATTAAAATGACTTTTGAGTTGCTCGATTTTTTTATCATAAGTGCTCAACAATCGCTTTTGATTAAACAATCGTGTTAATATACTGCACTTGTGTTGAGCATACACCTACATTAAACTTTAATATTTATTAGAGTGAGGTGGATAGCTAAGTTGATCTTGTACTGGTAGTAAGGAATAAAGAAAGAGAGATTGCAGCTACGTTGATTAATAACTGAAATAAACATAGCTGCAATTTTCTTTATTCCTTAATATATCTATGTAAGAATGCCTGGACCCCCAATATGTATATATATTATTAAATATAATGGTTATCGTCAAAGTCTTATTATGGCCTGAGTTGCCGAAAAGACTGTGTGTGTGAGTGAGAAAAAAGTGTGTGTTTAAAATATATATATATATATATTTATGTCCATCAACTAAACTATCGCTCGACTGTGTGTGTCTAGTCTGTCTAAGGTGTAGATGATCCAGTAAATCCCAAACAGACGAAATGTTACATGGTGATCATCAGCTCCTTGATTACCGAACGAATACAGGTGATGTTCGCCTCCAAGCTAGACCTAGATATGGCGACGATTAGCCCGTCCGGCTACAAGGAAGAAATTATTATGGCGTCTCTCGTCGACCCCGTAGGAACGAATCCATTTGGAGATGATTCGCCCATCCTGTAGTAGCGAATGAGTTTCAGATGGTGAATGCCAATGATAGAATAAGAATGAATCTTCGTAGTCTGGGCAATCAAGTAATTTTCAAAAATTTATTTTTCATTTGCATTAATTGAAGAGGCCAACTGTTAAGATTATATAAAATATTGTGTCGTATTAATTTGTATTGTCAAGACGTGTTTAATCACCCAAACCCTATTCACGTATTAAGCATAATCTATATATATATATATAATTAAAATATTTTTCTTAATTAAATAACAGTTACCTATTATGGATGGTCCAAGTTGTTTGATCTCGACGGCAGAAAACGAACTCGGAGTTGTAATTGCATATAGTGAACCAGGCGTAGCGATGGTTCCCATTAGTTGGACCGAAATGAAATGTCCAAAAACATGGATTACCGAGCCGAGGAAAGTCGCCAAAGTTATACCTGAAGAGTCTACTGTAGAATAATTTATAATTAATTTTATAATCCTAGAGATCATATATTATCTATTATTTTTATAATTTAATAAAAAAAAAAAAAGAAATCAATTTTGTTTTTATACATGGAAAAAAATAATCGATTACCGATTATGAAAAATAATCAATTATTTCGATTATGGGACAAATAATCGATTTTTTTTTCATCTGGTAAAATTTTTCACTCTCGCAAAAATCAATTGACTTTTTTTTTTTGTCGTGGAAATCATTTGACTTTTTTTTTTGCCATACGAGTCTCATCCCATCTTTTCAAACGCCATGTTTCCGGAAAATAATCGATTATTTTGCGCATCCCTATATATCACCTCCAAAATGTCTTATATCAGGGGGGTATTTTTGGGGGGGGGGGGGGGGGGGGCCCCCCCCCCCCCCCCCCCCCCCAATACCCATACAAAATATAAAATAAAAACACAACAAAAACACCCCTCCATTTCATCTTGTTTCCATTAAAAATAAAAAAAACAAAAAAAAAAAATTTTAAAAAAAAAATATTTATAAAAAATAAAAAAAAAAAATATAAAAATAAAAATTTTCCCCCCCCCCCCCCCCTCCCCCCCCTGTCTTATATTATATAAAAATAGTTTAGTTTAGGCTTGAAAAATCTAATTTTGAATTCCCAGAAAACGGAAACCAGTTAGGACACCAGAACATACACTTTAGAAAATCTAAATAAATTATTCGAGAACAAATATCTGTCCTGAGGATGCTATTACTGATAAAATTCATCGGTTCTCGCGTCCGCAAGCAAAAAGAAGTGGCTTTTAAGCAATAATATTCCTGTTTTGGAATGGCCACCATACTCGTCCGATCCCAATCCAATTAAGGACCTCTGGGGGCAGCTCATACGCGATGTTTACCGTGATTGTTGCCAGTTTACCACTGTCGACCAGAAAAAATTTGCTATTCACAAGTTCTGGAATCGTCGCAGCTTATTATCCTAGTCAATTCTCTTCTTATGTTAAATAATTAATTGATTAAGAGTGACGGAAAGTATTAAATATTAATGTTGTTAAAATCTTTTTGTGGATAAATAATTATCAATAAAGTTTTAAAGTGGAACTTAATCATCTTAACGCTTTTAAACAGTCAATTTTTAATTTTTTTATTGACAATTTCTTAAAATGATATTTATCGACGGGAAGTTTTGTACATATACATCAAAGCATATTATACACTCCTGAGCAAAGAAATGGAATCATCTACTTTGCTAATTGTTGAATCCAATTTATGTGGCGGGCATTTTGGGGATAAGACTTGTTTAACAATAATTAGATCATCCATTTCAAGTCCAGTTCTTTATCTTTTTTCAAAGTCCCCCAGTCTCCATGGGTGTAACAAGAGGGGTCCCCCCCCCCCCCCGGAAAGCTCCCTGCTCCAAGAAAAATTGAGAAAATATGGGGCTTTCCAGGCCCCCCGGAGGATGGCTGGTCCCATGGCCCCCAGCCAAATTCTCTAAATACGTCCATGCCAGACTCTTAAAAATGTCTTGTAAACCTTAGAAACAGCTGACTTACATTTAATTGTTGGGGGATTTGTCTTTGAAAAGTTTGTCAAAGGTGTTACACCTTGTTACGATAGCATAAAAATTTTTACAACATTTGTGTAAGTTTTCCAATTCATTTATTAATAGACGCCTCAAAGTGACTAATAGATAATAGATAACTGAGCAAAATTGAATTAATGTTAACAAAAAATAACTCTTATCATCAGCGGCAATTCTTTGAAAACAAAGATTATTGAATATTTCAGTATGGTTTTTATTTTACAATTATTTTAAATACTTTAAATTTTTAATAAATTATAAAGAAACAAAAATTACCATTAAATTTATGAAAAGAGAGTGATTCCATTTATTTGCTCGTGAGTATATCGGCCAACAATATTTCACCCCGATCGGTACAATAATATGCAAGCTATTAACAGAAAAACCAAGTGGAACTAAATGATCTAAACGAACTGTTTTAATATCGCAATATTTACATTAAAGAAAATAATTGTTTTGTCTTAAGCTCTCATCCACAGATAAAAAAAAGAGGGTCTCTTAAAGAAACTATTTCCATATTTCATTTATTCATTGTTTCGTTAAAATAAAGCAAAGGTTATATTTTAAATTAGTTTAGTGTAATTAAAATACAAGTATGCAAATATTAAAATAAACTTCAAAAAAAAAACAACTTAATTTTTATTTTTTAATAATTTAAGTAGCAAAGATGTACATGATTATTTATAAAAATATATGTGATTAATTTAAATATAGATCACTTTGTAAAAAATAAATAACATTAACTAATAATACTCGAAGTTATTTTTAATATTAAAAAATTATTTCCTATGTTAATTGAGCACAAAGAGAGCAGCTAAACAAAGCTAGTTTAAATAAATATGAATTTAATAATTAAGCAAAAATCATTAAAAGAGGAAAAATAATAATATCAAGAATCTAAGATTGTCAAAACATTTGGATGGTTTCACCTTTTATAAATTAATTATGTGCTCAATTTTAGACGGATATGTTTTTTTTTTAATAATCATTTTAAAACAATAAATAAACAACCTTTTTTATGAAAAAAAAAATTCTTTCAAATCCACTAACCATTTATAAATATTTTTGTTAAAATTTATAATTACCATTTTTTTAGTTTTAAAATTCCATTGTTAAAAGATTTGCATAAATCGCTTTAAATCTACATTAAAACATTAGTATAAATATAAATATATATATATATCATCATAGAAAAAATCGACTATTATTTTAAGAATTAATCTTCTCGGCGCGTCATTGCAATTTGTTTGTTTTTAATTTACATTAACAAATACTCCCTCGACGGTGGAGGTTTGGTGGTAGGGTTTCCTCGATGAGAAATCTTCGTTATCATCATTCAATTGTGACGAGGATACATCTAATCCTGGATGTTGAGGTGTCACCACGATTTGTTCATATTCTTGGACCCGACGACTAATTAAAGAAAATAAACGAATTATTTTATGAGTTCGATTAATATTATAAGATAGGGGCTAATGAGTACCGGGGAGCGCAACTCAGGGAGAGAGATTCTGCAGTTTATTCTACAAAGGGAAATGAAAAATTTGAAAACAATTTCCACGACGCACAGTAGTTCCAAATCCCGAAAATGTGGCCAAAAGCTGAAAACGTGATTTAATCTCTCTGAAATCCAGTACACAAAGGTTTTTGAGGTCGCTGATTTCAGGGGCGTATAAAAGGAGGGAGGGGGAGAGGGGGCACGCCTCCCCCCAAGATTTTTCAAATCTATATACATATATACGGGTATATTGCCAATATCTATATTTTTGATTGAAAAAGTGCGTCGAATAAATAAAAGAAAAAAAAATATTAATATTTAAGCAATTTTTAAATAAAAGACAAAATCTTTGAGAGGACCGGGCCCCTTGGGGCTCAGGCCAAATCAGAAAAAATTGGGATTAACATAAAATTAAACAAAAATTTGTCTTTGAGAGGCCTGGCCTCTCTGGCCTCTGGTGAAAACGGAAAAATGTGGATTAAAAATAAAATCTAATGAAAATTTGTTTGCTCAGGGGCCCACATCTTGTGGGTACGTGGATGGTGACCACGAGCTGCCCGAGCTGGGACAGGCAGATCTTCAGTTGTTTAAATGTCTGTCTATTCCTTCCTCTGGTGAAGCGATGGGAACTAATGTAAGAGATGGGAAAGAGGAGGGATTTCTTGAAATATTAATTTATATATGGATTTTTATTATATATATATATAGAATTGTTATAATTTCTTTAGAATAAAAGAAATTAAGATTAAAATAATACTTAATTCCTTTTATAAAAAAAAAAGAAAAAAACTACCGATTCAACAGCGGGTCATTGCGATATATAAGAAATAAATTTACTCACCCACAGAGTCTGAGTATACAATTTTTAAGCCAAGTGAAGAATTTAAATTCGGCAGCTCTTCCTGGCTTAACTGCAGGGTTCACTTGTCCCACATATAACCAGATGAGAAAACAAACCAAAAAGTTGGCTAATGCATATTCCCAGCGCACCAAAAGCATTATTAAAATTTTCAAAAGAGCCTGGAACATGAAAAAATCAAATCAGCAACAACAATCAACATCTCATGCGTCAATTTATTTCAATTAAATTGGCTACCAATCCCCCCTAGATGCTCCACTGATTGTAGTTTATAATGAGTAATTGAATTGTTAAAAGAATCACCAGAAACATTTAATCTGCAATCAATCCATCAAAATGTTTTATTCAAAATTTGTCCATTATATTACAAAGGCGACCCCTATTGAATCGAAATTAACATGCAAATCCCCATAGGGATTTAACATTGGCTCAAGGAAGAGCCGGAAAATGAATTTGAAAAATCTGAACTACTACATCAGTAAAGTGTACTTCAAACAATTTTCACGAAAAATTTTACTGATATACTTTTTAAAAAGCATGTAAAAAATAATTGATTTTCGAATTTTAATCAAAATCGATAGAGTCGATTTTGAGAAATTCGAAAAAACTGAACAAGAACTTCAGTAAAGTACTAGTACTTTTTGGCCGATTTTGTTCTAAAGCTTATTTTGAGTGCCCGGGAGGGTACCTAACTTATATATAAAATTTCAACCCCGTAGCTCAATTCCTTCATGCTTAAAATCGTAACAGACAGACAGATCAATTTGGGGGGCCCACTTTTTTGGACTCAGGGGACCTCAGAACGTGTGTATCCATCAAAATCTCGACATCGAATTTTTGACATGATCACTATAAATTACATATATAGGTAAGAGAAAGAAAAAATGACAAACAAAAATGTTCTTACTCCGATTAATGAAATCCAACGATTGCATAGGGTGCTATACCAATTATTAGTTTTATTGTGAATAGGAGTTCTCTGAAGTGTCTCCTCAGAAGAACCTTCTTCCAAATTTGCTTCTGGAGTAGAAACACTTGGCGTTGATGGTGTTCTCTTAAAAAAAAAATAAATAAATAAATTAGCTTAAATAATTTATTTTTAAAATATCAAGATTCTTACTGCTAAATTACGATGGCGCGTTCTTTCAGGGAAAAGATAATCAAGATCTCCAGTCGGCGTTGATGGATTATTCGCTTGTGGATTCACAGCTCCATAATTGCTTTTATTTGCTGAATTTGAAGAATGCGGTTTATGAAAGCGTGCCTCACGACGATGTTCGATGTCATGTGTTTGTGCGAGTGCAAAATACGCGTAATCTATGGAGGCATAGGTGAGGAGAAAAGGCATTGTGACAATCGGAGCTAGAGTATTAATCTCGCCAACGAGGATAAATGTGACGGTCACTAAAGCTACCACTGCCATCGAATAGATTGGAACTTTATTTGGACCTCGCTGAAAACAAAAGCCAATTTTAATCATTATTAAAATTAGTATAATTTAAATAAATATACAGGGATAAAATTCTATTATTTTTGAGCATTTAGGGGATATTACCTAAATTTAGTAAAATAAATTAGATTGAAATATTTTAAAAAATAATTACCCCTGTGGCTAAAAAATTTATGCCCGGAATAACATTTTCGGCTGCGATAGATTGTAAAACCCTAGGAGTTCCGTACATTGCAGCCAAACCAGAAGACATGGACGAAACATAAAGTCCAGCTAAGAGAAGAACACCTGTGGGAAAATTAATATTATTATAAAATTTGAAATTAGTAATAAATAAAATGAAATAATAATATCTTTAATAAAAATCCTCAAAAATTTGAAAAAATAAATAGAATTTTGTTTGAAATAGCTCGTGGTTTTTAAACAAAGTTCTATCAACTGCAAAACATCAGTCAAGACTATTTAATGTATTGCATGGGCAACAGAACATTTTTTCCTTACAAATTTTCAGAATTTATATTAAATCTTTTTTGAATACATTTAATATATGCCTATTTTCCTTTCCTGGACAATCCCAATAGGGGGGGGAGGGGGGGGGGCACTGTTCCCCGATTTCAAAGCTAATCATAGACTATTGTATGTTCTTTTTTTTCTGAGCCTTATTGGTTATTATTTGAATAATAAATAATACATACTTATGGCAGAAACTTTAGCCGCAATCAGATAATCTGTTTGAAGTAAACCTCGTCGACATGTGGCTCCCAAAAAGAACACGAAGATTAAATAGAGTCCCGTTCTGAAAATTTAATTTATTAATATATCAGTTGATTTCAAGTTGAAATTATAACAAGAACATTGGCCTTAATGTTTATATATATATACCCGAAAAAACTTATCTTCGCATACATCCGGTCGCGGAAACCTTCCAGAACATATATATACCACTGTGCCCAAAAAGTAAGGTGATTTGCTATAAAATAAAAAATCTATATTTATCTATATTTAATTTTCTAAATCAATTTCATCCCCCCTTTAATAAAATGCACTTATGCCAACGTTTTTTGTCCTCGACGCATGCCGAAAATGAAAACCAGTAGTCATACGGTGCTAAGCCAGGTGAATAAGGCTGTTGCGGAACGATATGAGCTGAATTTTTAGCAAAAAAACTCGCCGTGTGAGACGGTCCTTCTGACATGACTCTTCTGAAGCCCAAATGATCATTCAAAATTGTGTGAACGGATCCAAATGAAACGCCAACCGTTTCAGCAAGCTCTATAATTGTTAGACGACTATTTTGAGCACCAATTGCTTTATTTTCTTGGCCTTGCTCATCAGTTGGCGTTGATGGTCGCCGGGGGCGTTTCAAATAATCAACACGTTCTCTGCCTTTTTTGAAGTCTTTGTATCATATTTTCCTGTGACAGAGTCAATTCACTAAAAGCCTTGAGCAACATTCTGAACGTTTCGGCAGCCGAAATTTCTATTGAGATTAAACGTGAATCGCTGCGCGCTTTGAAGGATGTACAAAATAACTTTTTGGCTTGCTCCGAGAGCAAAAAATGTTGGCATAAGAGCATTTTAACCGAAAGATTCAAGAAAAATGTAAAAATTTGTGAGACTATAAGGCTAGCAAAGCCAGAGGCACAGATCATACATATGAGGGAAAATAAATTAAAAAAAAAAATGCATTTTATTTTAGGGGGATTATTTTGAAGGGGATGAAATTGATTCAGAAGATTAAATATAGATTTTTACTTTTATAACAAAAGTCACCTTACTTTTTAAGCACAGTTATATATATATATATATCAATACAATTTATGTTATATAATTTTATTTTGAAATTTTTAATTTTAAGATTAAATTAATTAAATTCATTTCACTTATATGAATTAATTAGAAAATTATCTGATAAAATAGATTAAAAAATTGATAAGTTTTTTTATTATTATTTTTCCACAAAAAATTGAATATTTTACCCGGTTCCTATAGCAGCCAGAGATCCGTTGGGAATATCCTTGCTTGGATTTCTCAAATCCCCACTCATATTGATTCCAGCCATTACTCCGGTGATGGTTGGAAAGAAAACTCCGAAACAGGTGAACCAGCTATTGTCTCGAGAATAACTAGGGAAGGCATTTAAGCCAAGGTTGCCTGTAAACCAGCCTTCAAATCCATTCTCTAGAAAAAAGAAAACAGCAAATAAAACAATTTAGTAAAATATAAAGGAGAAAAAAAGAGAAATATAAGAATTAGTTCAGATTTGTTGTTCTTACAAGTTAGTCTTTTAAATATCAAAAAAAAAAAAAATTGTAGAAATAATCACTTGAATCTTTTACTAAATATGAAATTTAATAAACCAAATTTCTTCTAAATATATCATAAAAAAATTTTCAAAGTGGCTTAATACATACCGTAATCTGTATGAACGAAACTTCCAACAGCAAAATCAAGTCCAGCTAATAGTAAAACTATAAGAAGAAGGAATTGTAATTTAACAACCCATTTGACGCCAGCGACGTTGATACTTCCAAGAAGAAGAACAGCTAAACAGGCAAAGCCTCGTTCTGCCCATCGACTATGTAATCCCACAAGACCAGCCAGCGATTCTCCAAGACCCAAAACGTTCAGGGCACAGCCCACTGCCTGCAATATAATAGAAACTTTAATAAACTATCTCATTATAGGGTTTCTGGAGAAGTGATGGATTGAATTTCCATTTTTATTAGACCTAAGCTTATTGGTTCTATTTTATGTAAAAAATTCATTAAAAATATGAATCATAAATTTTTTTGATAATGTTTTTATTTATGATATTATCAAAATAATTTCTTATCAAAATTCAATTAATAAACTCTTGATTTTATTAACAATAAAAAAATTACTGAATTTTATTTTTAATAATGGAAAAGATTTAGAGGAATAAAAGTTGTATAATACAGTATTGTAGAATCCCGATAATTTGTATTCGACACGGGACTGACGGTTTGGTACGGATTATTGGGAATACCAATTATCGTGTGAACAAAATTAAAAAATAAAGGAAAGAAAAAAATGTATCAAAAGGAGGATATACATTTTAAAGAGCATCTAAAAAATAATTGATTTTACTTTTTTGAATTTTAATCAAAATCGTTGGAGCGAATTTTGAGAAAATAAAAAAAAACTGAAAAAGTGCATCAGTAAAGTACTAGTACTCTTTGGCCGATTTTGATTAAAAGCTTATTTTCACGCCCTAGAGGGGTGTCTAACTTAAATATAAAATTCCAACCTAGTAGCTCAATTCCTTCATGCTTAAAATTGAACACACACACACAGACACGCAGACAGACTATGTCGCGAAAACCACTTTTTTGGATTCAGGGGACCTCAAAAGGTGTATACCCATCAAAATCTCGACACCGAATTTTTGACATGAATCCAATACTTTCTATATATATTATATTAACATATATAGAGGTAAGAGGAAGAAAAAATGATACGAAATACCGAGTGGACTGACTGAAATGTATTGATTTTATACCAGTTACCAGGATTTTCTCTAGGGACCGGCAAATTTGTGCGAATTAGCGGAAAATCGGGCTAGTAATTATCAGGATTCCACTATATTTGTTTGTAAAAAACAACAAAGTAATCTTTTTCATAAAAACATTAATTAAAAAATAAAATGGCATCAAAGAAATATTATAAGATTAAATATCACAAAGTTATTAAAATACTTTTCATTAATAAATTCGAATTCTAGTTTCTGGATACAAGAAAAATAAATGTATTTTAACTTACTTGACCAAAGACATAGAGTAAGCCAATAGCTCCTCCAAATTTTGAACCGAGAATATGCGAAAGTAAAAAATAAACTCCTCCACTTTCGATTCGACATCTTTCACAAATGCCTACCGCAGCCAGAACAGATATTAACGCCACAGAGACTAAAAAAGAAAAGAATAATGATAACTAATAATAATTATCAATACATGAGTTAGAGACTATATATATGAAATAAATTTAGATTATTACCAGTAAATATAACAACTGCAATAGCTGCAAGTACTCCAGCTTCGGCTACAAGCCATCCACTTCTTAAAAATACAATAACACCAAAGATATTGATTAGACATGATGTGAAGACACCATCCCAAGTGCCGAAAAGAACTGGCTGTGATATGAAAAAGTTGGATTTCCACCAAGGAAGATCATTCTGAAATGAAAAATAAAAAAAAATAATAAAAAATATTATTTATCCATATTAGAAATTAAAAATGGAAGGGGTAGTTGTAAAAAATATGATATAAAATGAAAGAATAATTTAATACTTCTTAGACTATATTAAGGTCTCCTATAAATAGTGAGTTAACATGTAACAATATAAAAATATATTTTCAACTAACATAAGAAAAAACTATTGGACAGGAGCATCCAAAAAATTTACTGTAGTGTTATTGACTTTTCAGCTTTGAAGGTTTTTTTTTTTTTTTTGGAAATAAATAAACTAGCCTATCCACAGAAAGGGAAAATAAATGCTTGAGCTAATAATTTCTTCTATTAATTGATAATAAAAGAGAACAAATTATCTTTATATTTAAATAAAAAAGGGGTGTAAAAAAAGGTACGCGACTTTGAAATAAAAAAAAAATTATAAATTTATTTAAAATCAAAATTTATGAATTAACAACGCTTAATAAAGAATCTTAGATTATATCGAGATGGATAATAATGATATAAATCTAATAGTTTAAAATAAATTTGCATTTAAATGTTCACTTTTTTTGGTAGAGTGAGGGTCAATATTAAGTCCCACCCATGCGTTTTCTACTAGTGATTATTTCATTGTTTTTATAAAAAAATGAAAATCTTTATTGGAAATTTTCTAGGTTTGAACCACTAAAGTTTCCATTAAAAGATATATAATATATTTTTAAAAACAATGAAATAATCACAAGTAGAAAACGCATGGGTTTGACTTGATATTGTCCCTCACTGTACATCCCAGGGAACTGACTTTTTAGGGTTAAAAAGACGAATATTTTCATTTAAATTTCAATATTTATCATGTGTGCCCAAAATTATTAACTTTTTCTATTACCTGATGATTAAAAAAAGTCAATATGTTAGGTAGTCACTGAATTATTTGCAATTATGTGGAGTTAATCCATTTTTGTAGAATGACCCTTATATATATATATACGTGTATATTCAATATACAGTATTGTCAAGTTGAAAGAAACCTTAATTGCCTTAATTTTTTATTTTTTCCCCTTTCGGAGACCTGGGTAACTTGCTGTTAAATAACCATATGACCTCAACAATAAACCGTTTTTAAAAATTGTGACAATCTAATTATTCTTCGATGAATAAATGACATTAGGACAAAGAAAATGACAAAATTTTATATATAGACAATCCTTTTTGATACATAATATTCTAAACAATTGCTAAACTTTATTTAGGGTGGATTTATAAAATTATATTTAAGCATATGTCCTTTTACTGAAAAATATTTTTGTGTATTAACCCTCCTTTTTCTTAAAAGGGAGAGTGAGATAAGATGATGCCATCACCTGTTCTTGAGCAAACAATTCATTGGGATCAGCTGCTTGGTGTCCTCCTCGTCCATAACTTGAATTTGATGAATCGACTGAATTTGTTCTTATTGTTGGATATTCGTTTCTTGAAAAATGAATTGTCTCTTCGCGATTTCCAAGTCCAAAACGGCCCCAATCCACGGAGGTGGATATTCCATTTGGTTGCATCGTCAACAACTTATCATCAAGAGCTATTTATTATCTGATAATGTTTAGCACGGAATTCGTTATCATCGTATTAGATCCTACGTAAGAGCCGTTTCCTTATCAAAACATAAGACTAAAAATATTTATATTAATAAAATATTTTACTAGAAGACTCATAATTAATAAAATAAATAAAAAGTTGAGAATGAGATGAGATCATCTCGATTCACGTCATATATGAGCATGTGTTTATGACATGGGGGCGGAGATTTGTGAGAATTTAAGCAAATTGAAATGTCAAATGGTGACATATAGGCCATTGGCCATTGGGAATGATGCTACAAGACGTTGGCCCAACCAACCCCCCCCAAAAAAAAAAGCAGCCAAGCCAAGAAATATCTACACTTTGGTGATTGGTTTATTCGATTATTTGCGGAAATTCAAATTGGATATATAAATGACATTGGCCGCGGTGTTTATAGTCAAAAAAATTTGTATATATCGGCTATTAAATGTTTTTTTTTTAAGCAAAATTTAAAGAGAATAATGAAATATAATATTTAATTATATAAAGAAAAGTATATAATAAATATAATAAAATAAATGTATCCGTGGCGAAACTATGATTTAGCCCTGAAGGCTTTTATTTTATTTTTTTGAAATGGTGAGAATTATGATTATTATAAAATGATATTTTGAATGCTTCTGTTTGGCATCAGGAACTTTCTGAAGTTTTCATGATCGTATAGTTATGGGAGGAGAGGGGAGGGAGGGGGAGGATCAACATCTCACCCTCACCTAAAATTTTTTTCTAATTTGATATTTCTTATAAGAACAATGATCTTGTGTGCTGGGGGCTTCAAGATTTTTTTAAAATATCATTTAAGGTCGAAGGCCATTTAGACCCCATCTCTATTTATTGGTAGCCAATCCAAATGTATCATTTTGTCGCATGAGACGGCCGTCTCTCCCCTTGACCCCTAAAAGAGGCAGAAACTCTACCACTAAGCTATGGCGCAAGGTAGGGATGGGCAGACACCCCCCTTGTTACGCTCGCCCATGTTTGCTAATCTTTCGAAAAGGATTAATGATCCGAACCTAGATCCAGAGGGCAAAAATGATTTCGATCCCAATCCAAATATCGGAAAACATCTCGTTCCTACCCATCCCTGGCCAAAAAGCAGGTATCAAGGGTTCGCTCCCCGTTCCAAAAGATATAACTCAATTGAAATAGAGGCAAGAGTGAAAAAAACCTTGAACAAAAAAATCATCTTGGTGACTGTTCTTACCCCCACTCTTTTAATGAATTTATAACCCTTATATTAATAGACGAATCCTAAAGAAACTTTGCTACATGATTGAATTCTTTATTCTGTATAACTTAAAGCTGAGAAAATTTAAAAAAAAATTTCTTTTATTTTTAATTAAGGGGATGGGACCTTCCTCTGGAGCTATTGGAGGCGTTATTTTATTTTAAATATTTTTTATCATCATTCATCAGTATTAATTATAATTTTTCTATTAAACAAAGTATATTTTTTTTTTATTAAATAAAAAGATATTCGACAATTCATTGTCACTTAGTAAATAAAAAAAAAAATGAAGAAAATTTTTCATTAAATATAAAAAAATGCAAAATACAAAAACTACAAAAATACAAACCCCAAATGAAAAGAAATCCAACAAACCCAGAGTACAACCGATCCCAGTAAATATATTTTTGATTTTATTTTTATAATTTATTAAAATTATTAATAAAAAAAAAATTTAGTCTTATTTACAGGCTAATACTAATGAAATCAAAGAGTTTGAAAATATTTTAAACAATATTAAAATAAATTTTTCAAAAATTAAAGGAAATGAGGAAAATCTTCGGAAAGTTCTTTTTCAATTAACTAAATTATGTTTATGTTTAAGACAAGTTGCAAATCATATGATAGAATTGGAATATAAACGTCAATTTCTAAAACAAGAGGAAAAAGTAAGTAAAACGATTCAGATGAACATTTCGCAAGCTAATAGCATACTCCAGTGTTTCTGTAATGCGCAGAGATAATGCAGGGGGTGGTTATTTTGATCAAATTAAAGAAAAAGTTCCTATAAATATTAAATTGGATTTTCAGGAAGATTGGAAATTAATAGGAAGATTGAAACGAAATCTTTATAAGAAAATATCTAAAAAAGAAATGGATAATACCGTGACAGTAAGAGAACTTCTTGATCGTTTATGTGAAATATATAATGAATACAAAAGCATTATGGCTCAAGAAATATCATCTGCACAAGTTTATAGCTCTTTAAGAAATAAGGTAGGTTAACAGTGTTCAAGATTTTATTAATATTTTTTAATGGCGGATCAATTTTACTATATGAAATCACCAGCCTTCCGAATTATAGGAAAAGTATTTTAGCGGAGTGCAAAAAATGTGTTTTAAATAAATTGATTAATTTGAGAAATTTCTTGAAATTGTGTCAAGAATATAGCATTCATGTGTTAATAATTTTTCTAAAGACCCTGGCCAGGGTATTGACCGATGGTAGATATAGCAAGGGCGGATACAGAATTTGGGGAGGGGGGTAATTACCCCCCCCCCCCGAGATTTGAGAAAAATATTTTTTTGGGAATAAAATTTTATTTTTAATATGAAATTTTTGAAAAATTAATACTTAAAAATTTGATCTTATATATATATATTCTGGTGGACAAATACAGAATGCACCTTTAAATTACCGAAAGGACACAAAAAATCTGGTGTGAACAGTTACACCAGATTTTTTTGAATGCGTTTGTTATCCAACAACTTCACTTTTACTCTGAGTTAATATCATTTCACGGGCCATATGATCCGCCAATAAAAATATACAAGCAAATAAATATAACTTTCAAGTTCGTTTCGAGGTATTAGCTGTATATTGATTCATATGAACTATTTAAATTTAAATTTTTTTTAGGTGATCGACGGTATTTCATATTATTTCGGAATTGAAACATTGCAAATTTAAATTATTCAAGTAAATATGAATAAAATAATTATATCGAGGTGCAACATTTTTTTTATTTTTTTAATTTGTATGACGAACAAGAAAATAAAATAAATAGTGGTAACATAAAAATATTTATATTATGTATATTTATATAACATATATAAATTTAAGTCTAAAGACATCAATGGATAAGGCACTGGAAATAATTAAGTAGTAAAACTATAATATATTTTTTTCTACAAGAGGTTCAGATTTCGGTTTTTTTTTAATCCGACGTCTCTAAGCGTTTTTTTAAACAATAATATTTCATTCAATTTCTAAATATAATACACAAATAATGGGAGTTTTTACATGAAAATATTATTTAGTAAATTTTATTTTTTTATCTACATAGAAATTTATTTATGATTTAGTTGCGTAAGTAAATAAAAAATAAATTAATGTTTAAAGTATAATACTTTTAAAGGTTTTTTACGTTTAGTTTAATACTAAATAACAAGTGATTTTTTTTTATTGTTAAATTAAAAAAATCTTGGCTGTAATTGATTCTGTTCAAAATGAATTTATTATTTATATTTTATATAGAGGTTGTTTAAAAATTATTTTATATTTATTGGGCTTTAGCAGCAGTGGCTTTCTTGCTTTAAAAAAATGTTAATCACTCTATTTGAATAACAAAGAAAAAAATATGATAAAATCTAAAATTAATAAATTGTGAAAAAAATATTAATGCAGGTCGTAAATATAATTAAAATAAAATAAGAAGAGGTTTTGTTGCTCTTTCGAAATATTGTTTGTAAATGGCCGTAAGGAAAATAAATTTTATTCTAAGGACCGTCGGCCAAAAATAAATAATTTTGCTTATTATCCGTTTATTTGTAGATATTTCGATGTAGCGAAATAGAATCATCCTCAGTACAATCAACAGATGTTATGCAAATCGTTAATTTTTACCCATCCAATATGACATCTATAAAAATTGCATTCATGGAATGAATAAGTTTGTTCGCTTTTAGTTCAGTGGGCGCCCGAGGCGTTCGGCGTATGCGTAGTGAGAAAGATCACATGCGCAGTAACGAAAATAATACTCCTTTCCTTAATGCGCATGCGCACTAAGCTAAAAACGAACAAACCTAATGATCAGCTATTTTGTCATATTGGATGGAGAAAGTAACGATTTGCAAAACATCTGTTGATTGCACTGAAGATGATTCCATATCACTGAGATCGAAATATCTACAAATAAACGGATAATACGCAAAAATATTTATTCCGACGGTCCTTAGAATAAAATTGACTTTCGAAATAATACCAGACCGGGGGATTTTCATTTTTCATTACCTATAAAAATAAACTTTTTTAAATAAATTTAAGGCACAAAAGTAAAAGATTTTTAGAAAAATTATCTGTGGCATAAAAAATTATGTTGAAAAATTAGAAAAAAAATACTACTGATAATTGAATGCAATAAATAGCCCTAAAATGGTGAATAATGAAAAAAGTCAAAACTGTTCGAATTTTATTTTAATTTTGAATAAATTCTTCCTGACAGACAGATAGTTTTTTTTTTTTTTAAAGAATAGATTAAGACACAATTTCTCTATATTCTTATTGTCTTCAAACCAATATTAAAAAAGAAATTCACTTCTTTTTGCAAGTAAAAAATATGAAATAAATATATAAGATGTGAAAACTAAAATTTATTGGATTATATTATTGTTTAAATTCAATTAGAAACACAAAAAATTATTTCAGGTTAAATTTTCACCTAATGACTTTTTTTTTGAGCTACTAATTGATATGGAAGCGACAAAGTGGAAATTTATTGTTTCTAAATATAGAGAAATTACATGTTAATCTTTATATTTGAGATATCCATGGAATATCCTCAGATAATATTAAAATATGTCAGTTAACAGTTTCCCAAACGGCAAGATGAGCGCAAGCTGAATCGCCCATTTCCATATTTGCAGGTGCTCGCCAATTTCTATAACCTCTAGATGCTGCCAATGTGACACAAACATGCCTTTGTCTTGATGGTTTGTTGACTTGCTGATTGGATGTGTTGTTTGTTAGTGTAGGCGGGGCGTTCGGATCTTCGGTTTGTGTTGCCTTATCAATCGGTGGTCCTCCACTTGTTATTGAAGTCGAATGTGTTGTTGAATCGTCATCTTCGCCTGGACGCTCAGAACCTGATGAAGTATAATGTGAGGAAAGAGAATCTACCGACCAGGCCTCCGAACCAGTAACATCAGGATTAACGTTTGTATTTGGGGTGCCATTAGTGGTTGAGACTGAAGTGGAGGAGGATGGATTAGAACCACCGGAATTGGTGAGACAGCCTTCGGCTTCTAAAAGGGAGGAAAGTTCTTCATAAGCTCCTTCTGAGCCAAGACTTAGTCGTTTTGCAGCTGCTGCAACGCCTCCACCAGCGCACATTAATTCACCATAAAGACCTAAAAGATGAAAAATCAACATTATATTCAAAGGTAGGGTGTATCCTATATTCAGTTAAAATTAAGAAAAAATATTTTACGTATGAAATAGAATAAAATTATCATTATCATTTCATTACTATATACTTATAAAGAGCTAGCCACTAACTTCCTGTCCCTGTGTGTATGTGCCTGTTCTCTTGCTGATTGGCCAGAGTTATAGGAAGTCAAAGTCAGAGAGGGAAATTTAAAACTTTAACAAAAGTCTATAGAAATTAATAAATATCCAAATAATATTAACAAAAAAAGATGGAGGAATAAAATGTGAAACATTGTGTTGAATGAAAAATTTTAATTAGATATTAAGGTTTGATTATTGTATTATATTATTGGAATAATTTAATAATATTTTGTACCATCTCAAATTCGAAAAAAACTTATTGTAACATGATGGTTTTTATGTTAACACTTGCTTTGATGTTTGTGTCTAACTTCATAGGAATGACTGTAGATGGCGCCTTCAGCTAGCAATTGAAAAATTTTAGTTTTAAATTTTCCTCACTGACTCAACGTCCTCTGACTCTGGCCAATCAGCGGGGGGGAGAGAGAGAGAGAGAGTGGTAAACAGGAACATAACGGAAGTTAGTGGCTAACGCTTTATATAGTAAGATGGTAATCTAATTCTATATATTGATAAATGGACACAATGACTTTGTAATAAATGTATCAAGATAAAATGATTATTTGTAAAAGTAAGATAATTACCATATACGTCACAAGAATCTTGTGATGAAACTGACAAAGCAGGCGTTCTTGATCTTTGATTCTCACTGGAAGACGCCAATGCTCGACCGGTTGATGGCGAGGAGTGAGTTGAAGTTTGAGTTTGACTAGGATTTGTTATTGCGTTCGATGAAGATGATTGTGTTCCCGATGATTGTGGTAGAGGAGGTAGGGATTCATTTAAAATATGTAACCATCGGACAGGAGAACAATGAGCGTGAACTGCTATAGAAACTCCTGGGCCACCTCCACCTCCACGTAGGCCACCTGGAACTCCGAGATTGCAAGAGGCAAGCGGAGCACCATTAAGTCGTGGTAATGGTAGGGTAAGAATGAGACCTGCGTCGGTACCAAGCCAGAGAAAACCTTTTGCAGCAGCGAGGGCTGTTACAAGAACACCTGAAGTCCCTCCGATTCCACCACACTAAAAAAAAATAATATTTTAAATTCTAGATTGTATAAGTGATGGAAATTGAATACAAATTCCCTATTTTTAAAAATTAAAATGAAATATATAACTAAATAAAAAAACCCACGTCAGGCTTGGGGTTCCTATCGGCGTGGCCCCTAGGCGATGGGGTTACCAATTTATGTTTTGATGTACACATCAATTTAAAACAGTAAATTACTAGTGGCTCAGCCACCATGGACCAAAGCAAGGATTGTAAATCTGCACTGATCCGGATGTGAATTCTGAAAATCCACAAAGTTAATACACTTGTTGACACTAAGGCCGGTATTCATAATCGAGACTTATTGATCAAGTCAGAATAAAGTAATTGCTTAAGTTCACTTTCGATTCATAGACACAAACAAGCAATCGTTTGAGTCAGTGCAAACGAGCAGCACCTGGCGGAGACTTGACAAAGTAAAGACTTGTTTCCTAGGTCACTAGACCTAACTTATTCGATGTTTTCGTTATTCAGAGTTATTTCTTAAGCCAAGACTAGTTTCAAATAAGTTCGTTCGATTTCATAGTGATTTTTCATGCGGACTAGTTAGCAAACAAGTCAGAATTTTTTAAGTCAAGTCGAAAGGTGACTTGAGTCTTTGTTTTTGACAGCAGTTGTCAGATCTTCAATTTTCAAATTATCATAAATGTAAAAAATTAAGGTTAGAATTAATTATTAAATTAAATTATTAATAAATAACATTATTATTTATTTAAATTTCCACTTGGAATAAAATAATTAATAAAAATATATTTTTTTGCAGTTCTTTTTTGGAAATTATAGTTTATAATAAAAGAAGAGCAATATCTAGATTATATATTTATATTATTATAAAAGGTAAATGAATACTTTGTTTTAAATAACTATTATTTATTTAAACTTTCATTTGGAATATAATCTTTGATAATAACTAAAATATTTATTTTAGATGGATTTGCACAAACAATTATGATTTAAATTTATATTGTGAAAGTGTTTTTTTATGATCAACTGAGGTGTTGATAGTTAATCAAATAAAATACGGAAGTTTTTCGGTTGCAGGTTTATTTTCGACTGAACATTCAGTTCAGTTCAGATGGTTATAAACCATAATCATAGATAATACCATAATCTTCAGGCTTGGAAATCACAATCGTTTTATTTTGTATAATATATGAATGCTTTCATTTCTTTATAATATAAAAATACATTTTACTTTTATGATTAATATAAAATTTTAAATAAATAAAATTTTCATTGTGCATATAATATTTGTTATTTACCTAAAGAAACCAAAAATCCTTTGTAAAGATATTAAAGAACAATTCTTAGCTTATTTTTTCCAAATGAGGTGTGTCTATATATTTTTTATTAATCAATATATATTTCTATGTATATTAAGGCCTTATTATAGTTTCTAACCTAAAAAAGTTTTTAATTAAGCTGTTCTTGTTTATTTTTTAGAAATTTTTATATTTTTGTAAAAAAAATTAATTATTTTTAATTAAATATTTTAATTTATAATATTTATTGAAATTAATTTCAATTTTTATTATGTTGCCTACTTCACAAAACGTCAAATTATTTTTTCACAATAATATAATATTTCTGTAATATTTTATTCTTTGAAATTTTTGACTCGCCATATTAGCCGAAGGTTGCCGATTGTATCCGATCGGAGCCGAAAATAGCCGAAGTCGTTGACTTGACGAAGCAATTGGTTTGGCAAACAAGCAATGTTTATTGGAACTCTGACTTCAAAAAGTCTTGCTTGAATAATGTTTATGAAATCATAAACGATCTAGCTCGACTTGTTCAAAAAAGTCTTACTTCATGAAGTCAGACTTAAGCACGAAAACAAGTTTCAATTATGAATACGGCCCTAAGTATCATTAGTACTAATAATGTGAATTGGCTTGTATAAACAATTCCTTTTGCCAGATTCCTATTACAATTTCACGCTATCCAAAAAATAAGTGCAATTTCAAACTTATTTTTTGGACCTTAAGAGATGAGTCTCCACGATGAAACTTGGTGATTATGAAAGAAAAAATTGTGCTCTTTCCAATGGCAATATAACGAACTTGATTGGAGAAAAAGGTTTTTTGCTATTTGGGTTTGAAAATTCACAAAATCTTTTGATAAAACTTACAATAAAACAAAAACTTTTTAAGCCTTAGCACTACAACCTTCACAGGGAGCACAAAAAGTTGTGCTTTGTTGTCATTTTTCATAGTCCAAGCTGCTACAGTTCACAGCAGCACCAATAGAAACTTCGCAATTTATTTGCACGCGACTTGGCTTGCATAAATGATCTTTTTTTAGAAAGCTCTGACGTCCCTTCTATACTACTTATGAAGGTGAAATTTTACACAGTACTGTCACAGACATATGTCCAAATTTCAGTAAGATTGGAGATGGTGTGAAAAAGCTGACTTGGTCACTTGGTATGGAATGACCTACAAGTTTATAAAAGAAAATGAACATCCTTATTGGAAATTTTCTAGGTTTGATCCATGAGAGTTTTCATTAAAAAATATACAATATTTTTTTAAAAACTATGAAATAATCACAAGTATAGAACTACTCCTGTCAGCCCTCCGATAGTAAAAAGAAATAAAAATCCTATAGTTCATAATAAAGAAGGATTGAAAATTAACTGAGAACCATGTAAGGTTGCTAACCAACTAAAAATTTTGGGATTTGATCCTTTAAGGGTTACCCGACTACCGTTTTCGTCACGATTTTTCTTAATTGAAGTATTATTCTTAGTCTTTGATGTTGAAATTGTGTTTCTATTCCCTTTAATTATTAGAATAAAGTTGGACTTAATATTGTCCCTCACTGTACATGCCGAACGTTCCAGGCTGATGCTATCTCTACCCAATGCTCTTATTGCATATGAAAAACTATTTCGATATTTTATTAGATTTTACCCTTTTTTTTTTTTTGATTCGGAAACATTACAATCAAGAATAAAAATTACCTGTGAATGGTGTTTAGCTGCAACCAGTCCAACTAAATTACTTGCCGCTATATTTACATGATGAAGCGTTTGGCGTGTTTCTGTATCAACAACGGAGACAAGACTGGAATCACGATATGAAAGCCACAGCATTGAATGCCCGGCACAAGTCAGATGAGCAATGGCTGGTCCTTGCATTCGAGAACTAACTCCTTCATCGTCAGGTCGAAGTTCACTCTAAAAGAATAGCAAATAAAATCTTATTAAGATTTATTTCAAGAGCTGGCGCATGTAGGTGAGTTTTTTAAACATCAATAATGTACAGTGAGCGCCACAATTAAGTCCCCAGCTGATAGCTTTAGCCTTAAGTATATGGTATAGTATATGTTCTATAGTGAAATAATTTTAATGACTGAAAAGGTAAAACGTAAAATCTGGTACTGATGATTTTATTTTACCTTTTCAAATTTAAAAGTATTTCACCATTTACCATATACTATACCATATACTTATGGCTAAAGATATCAGGTGGGGACTTAATTGTGGCGCTCACTGTACCATCGAGAGATTTTGTTTTGGCACTTTCTGCTCCTATCGATTATCAACGCAACATCTTTATTTTTTTAAAGATAAAAAATAAGTATTTTCAAAGGTTGTTATTTTTTCTTTTGTATTTGAAATATATGTAATATATATCAATTTCTATTTTTTTCTCTGTTGAGGGGGTTAAAACTCGAACCCTAACCCCCCTGAGTTAATGTAGTGGTTTTAAAGAAATTTTTTTAAGACTTTTAGTTCTTACCTCAACATGCCCATCTCGTACAAGATAGACGGTTCTTCCACAGGCAGCATACAGTAAACTACTTTCATAATGTACAGTAAGAGCAGCCACAGGGTCAGAGCCGAGAACGATTCTTCGTGAAGCCAAAGAAGAATTTGAAGAAGTCTCTATTTCGGACTGATCACAGGCAGAATCAGCTCGATGAAGGGACAACTGACCATTTCCAAGTGCTACATATACCCATTCAGATAATTGACGGATAGCGAAGACTGAGGATTTGACAGTTAGACTGGCCAGTCGAATTGGCCTTTGTTCATCGTCGAAGATGGAGTATACATCAACCCTGTGGAAAATAAATTAACATTTTTATAATGGTGGTCTAAATATTACCATGAATCATGAGACAGTTTATTTCAATTGGATTAGTAGCCAAATAAATAAAGACGGGGGGTCTAAATGCCATTGATGCCGAAACAAACCTTAATTAAAAAAAAAAAAATTATCATGAATACCTTTGAAGCACCGGACCTTATAAATTATTATATAATTTTCAAAAATTATAATTAACTGCTCAAGTTTTAATATATTAATATTCAATTATCAATATATAATTTAAAATATAGAATTTTAAAACAATTATTTTTTTGTTTAATCAAAGAATATACAAATTAAATATTAATTATGTTTTTTTAAATTTAAGGTTTGGTTATTAATTTTATTAATATATGTATAATTTTATTGAATGAAAAAAAATCAGCATTTTTAATTTTATCGTTAAAGGAAATTGATTTATTATTATTTGCAGTTGCTGGAGGAGGCCTTGTTCCGTGAGGCCTTCTAGCAATGTTTACAAAGATCTTAGTGGCTGTTTTTCTTCTTTCCAGCTAGAATGGCCGGTGATTATAATTTTAAAACCTAAATATCTTGATTATTTTAAAATAAATAATAATATAATATTAATAATAATAATAATAATAATAATGGAATATACTTAAAAAAATATATAAAAAAAAATCGATTTTGTTTAAATGTATATTCTTTGAAATAACTCATTAAATTGATAATCAATTTTAAATTGCAATAAAACATTACAGACTTAATTAATTAATACATTTATGTAAGTAAATATATTTTTATTTTATTTATTTATTCATAACCAAAATAAATATATATTTATTTGTTTTTAGAATTAATAAAATGACGGAGCATTCAATTCCCTCTAAAGTAAAAGTGCTCGAATGGCTTCAATCGACGCCTGAGGTGATGGACGTACCCGAAGGGGCCGAATGGATTTTCGAACAAGATCGCTTTATATGCCCGCATTTTAAATGCCAAAAAGTTTGTCGTTCGAAAAATATGCTAGAAAAACATATTACTATTCATAAAATGACCCCAAAAAATTTTGATGTCAATTCTAAAACAGCAAATAAAAATTCAAGTGCTAAAACGCCAGTGAGTATTTCATTTTTATCATTTACGGTTAAACTGAATTGTTAAGGAGGCCAACAATTCCTCAGTTGGTTTTACTAACGAAATCACATCTATGGAAGGTAAATTAAAAAAATTCTCACTATCAAACAGCAAACTATTTCTATTAATTAGGATTCGGTAAAGATTTCAGTTTATTTTAAATTTTATCGTTAAACAAACTTGATTTTAAATTTTATTTTTGTGCTTTTCTTAGCTAGATTTGATCTTCAAACATTGGGAGTTCAAAATTGCCATGATCCTGTACGATACAGTTTAACCATTTTTATTTTATATTATTTAATCTCTTCTAAATTTAAATTGTTTAGCTTTGTAGTTCTCGAAAAGTGAAATTCATTGGTGATCCAAATGAAGTTAAGAAATGACTTCGAAGTATTATTATTTAATGTATAAACAGATCTCTTAAATCTATATTTGAATAAAAAAAAAATAAACTAAGAAAAAAAAAACCGAAAATGTGAATTTTATTGAGAGGCTTTATCAATTATCAAGATTATCAAGATAGTGTATTAATTTTGTACTTTAATGACTCTCCCTTTAGAATTATCGCACACCGGCTGTTTCTGTAGACACTTGAGGGGGAGAGGGTGGTAGGGAGGGACCTAACTAGGGTAGGATATTTCCCAAATCCAAGAGGTCGTAAGATGGATCATAACTTAGAATTTTATAATAATATCGTTTAATTATGAAGACAGTAAAATTAATTTTAGAAAGATATTAAGTTGAAAAATAAAAAGTTGATATCCTAAAAAAAGAAAAAAAAACTTTGTTCAACAAAATTAAAATTTTAAAATAAATAAATAAATATTCTAGGAAAAACTAGGAACTATTTCGATAAGTGGGAATGGCATAAAATTATCTATATACTAAATGAAAGTGTTTTTATCGCTGAAAATTTTCCATATATTTTTTTAAAGATAGTTAAATATTTTTCGAGATATATATATATTTGAATAAGATAATAGTATTCAAAATACATCGATTTGAACTTAACTAGTCTTAGATATATTTAACATAGAAAGATCTCGAAAAAAATCTTATTCAAACATATAGATCTCGAAAAATATTTAACTATAACTTAACCCCACTGCCCTCAGGGCTTTGCTGTTTACAGTAGTGTTTTAGAGCAGACCCAGATGTCTATCCCTCTACTGGTTTAAAAAGCGGCGGACAAGTGAAAAATTTTTCTTTAAAGTTTTTCACTTACTTGTTAGTTAGTAACTTGCGCGACTAACTGCATATAAGGGGAAGTGAGTTTGGTGTAGGTCGAGGGTCCGGTGGCCTGGTGCAATGGACAGCACACCTATGACCCGGAAAACCTGGAGATCCTGGGTTCGATTCCCGGGGGCCAAACAGCCTCACCAATAAACAACACTCACAGTCTTGTTAAAATTTTTTTTTAAAGATTCCGAATATATCAGTAATAGGATAACAAGTAAATGTTATAATACAAATTTTCAAAAGCAAAAAAAAAAAAAAAAATAGAATAAGTTTATTCTAAATGAATATTTTGATACTTGTAAAATAGAATAAATTTTCTATTTGAAACAAATATAATAAGACGACAATTTGTGAAGTTGCTGTTCTATTTCAACAATAAATGAAAGAGCAGGCGGCAGCCAGGAAATAAGCCTCTACGAAATGAAACTCAAAAGTCTTAGAGTCCATTTTCGAGGGTATGAACTCAAATGCCAGCTCATTGAGTCAAATGTAGAGTTGTCAATTTGGGGGTATTAATATACATAAAAATGCCTGTATATAATAGGTATATACAAGCAATTATTATTTCGGTATATCAATGGGCGTATCCAGAGAGGGCAGCTGCCCCTTCCAAATTCAAAATAAAAAAATAAAAATATAAATTAAAAACTGAAAAATTCATACCATCTGTGAGAAGATGAAACTACGAGAGATGCCATCCCATATGTCCAGTTAACTTGTGGCATTTTATAAAATAATACAATGGATATAAGATGCTCCTCTTCGTTTTGAGCTGGATACGCCCATGAGTATATATGCAATACTAACTTTTTAAGAGGTGGGAGTTGGGGGTTATATGATATTCATGATGATAAGAGAGGCAAACTGTCTTAAGAAGAAAAATTCCAATATTATATTTAATCTTAAACACATTTCTATTTAATGTGGAAAATGAAGATTAGGAAATATCAAAATGTATGTCCTATTAGACTGGCTCAGGCTAGTCAATACGCCCTAATATCTCCTATCTGCCTGTTAATGAAATGTAGGTTTAATAATAATTTTTTTTTTTTAGAATAAAAAAGCAACAAAAAAGAAAAGTCTTCATCGATGTACTATCATAGGATGCGAAGAAGTGTTTACTAATATTGAAGATTATAAAAAACATCTATTTATTCATTGTCAAATTTTCCTGTAAGTTATTTTCTTTTTAGTTTATTTATTTATTTATTTTTTTTTAATTTATTAATCGTTATAATTTTATTTAGTTCTCATGATGATTGAAAAATAAAAAAAAAACAATTCCTACAGAAAGAAGAGAAACCAGAATTATTGTTGAAAATTTATATTAATTAACATATTAAAAAGTCATTTTGTATGTTCCTCTGTTAATAAAAAAAAACTCTGTATTCAATAAAATAAAAAATATTTTTTTCATTTATGCTCTATTCCCACAACTAATAAATATCCTGACTCTCCTGCTCGCTTCGATTCAAAACGAATCCAAAACAATCAGCGAGTTTAACCTCGTACACTCGCTCCACTGTACTTGCAATTTCTTCCCCTATTTATAATTAAATATTTATAATAATACTAACCGATTATTTTCTGTTCCTATCCATATCATAAAAGAGCCATTCGATATCCGAACACATTCCATCGAAGTAATAATTGTATGCTCGAGAACAAAACCGTAAAGTTCTCGAACATCCTCAGGCCGTGCATGAGATTGGCCAAGGATTGTGACTAAAGAATGCTCGCCTTGATCACAAATTGAACCCAACCACACATAATGTTGATGATGTTGGTTGCTTCTTCCAGGATATGATTCTTCTGTACTATTCGGTCGCACGCTTGCTGGATATGAACATCCACAACGAACCTAAAAAATGAAATTAAAATATAAATAAAAACATTTGGAAATATATCTATAATTCTTAAATAAATATATAATAATAATATAAAATTTAAGAAATAATTTGAAATTGTTTCTAATATAAATCATGGTGCCTTCGCTATGGCCCATTTACACGCTACGTAGCAATTTATCGTAACGATAGAATTGTTACGATTTATCGTAGCGTGTAAACAGGACATTGTAGCGATTTATTGGAATTGGATTCGAATGATTGATGCCGGCCGACATCAATTTCTGCAAATCATTAACTTCATTCAGTTTGCATTTGCCATTGCATTGAAGTCGATAGGTGACGACAAGGAAATATGACAATAAATCGGTAAATCGTTACGATTTATCGTAGCGTGTAAACAGTACCCCACTCTTTCGATTTATTGAATCAATAAATTTGTCAATCACATCGTTACGATTTGATTGACAAATTTATTGCATGACCTTTACAGGCAGGTTTACATGCTACGATAAATCGTAACAATTTATCGATTTATTGTCATATTTCGTTGTCGACAGCTATCGACTTCAATGCAATGGCAAATACAATCTGAGTGAAATCGGAGCGATTCTCAGAAATTGATGGCCTGCATCAATCATCCAATTCCAATAAATCGCTACAATGTCCTGTTTACACCCAATGATAAATTGAAACAATTCGATTTATCGTTGCGTGTAAAACTGCCTTTATGTTTGAATCGAACTTTATTTTGAATATTTATTATAAATATAACTTATGATGATAGCACTCACCATCATAAATATAACTTATCAATTGAAAAATTTGAAAAAATTTGCATTTGAAGTCAAATATCTCAGACATGTCGAAAAAATAATAACTAACTACTTTTTTATCAAATAGTAAAAAAATTTAAAATTCAAAAAATTTTTGCTACGAACAGTGAATGAAGTTATTTGTATATTTTTTAACTCTTTGTTTTTTTGTTTGCTTACTTCGGTATAATTGCGGGTATAACGTAAGCGTGATTCGGTGACGAATAAAGGTGGTTTGGTAACAGGAACAAGAGAAGTGGGAGCGGAAGAGCCTGAAGAAGTTTCTGATCCATGATCAATGGTCGATAGACCCAAAGTAGCTCCAGAAGTTGTTTGTTGCCAACCCGGAGTGTTATTTGGAGAAGCAGCCAATTGGGCATGTCGAATTGCTAAATTGAAATATTTCAATAAAATAATCAATTCAATGCATATAATTTGAAATTTCTTTGAATTTTGAAACAAAAAAAAAAATTACCATCAAGCCAATCGAGTTTATCTGCTCGACTAAGAAATGTAACTCTTCGTCGTTCTTTTTTGAAAGTTAAATCAAGCGAAGATTGGTGATCGGAGCGAAGAGCTTGAAGACGATTTGCCAATTCTTTTAGTTGTGATTGACAACTCACTACCGGCACTTCCTATAAATAAAGAAAAATTATAATAAAAACTTATAAACTTAATAAAAGAAATTGATTTTCGGTTTAACTGTGGTTTATTTGTAAATAATACAACGTTTCGGCCACTCATTCTGTGGCCTTCTTCAGATATAATTCAGTTAAGATTACACGTTGTAACCTTTACCGAAAATCCATTTCTTTTATTAATGATAACAACCATGAAAGTCTAAACTTCAAAATTATAAAGTTATTTAAATGTTAATAAAATATTAATAATATAAAGGATAAACAAAGGGTAAAATTCCTTGCTTCTATAATAGATAAGTTTTGGGTTGATGGAGCTGGAGCTCAGTCGTTTTTTTTTTTTTTTATTTATAAAATTGGAAAAACTAAAAAAATACATCTGTAAAGTACTAGTACTCGAAGTTTTCCAAAAACGAGATTAAATGTAATTTGTTTTGTACATCGCAAATAATAAAAAATTAAATTTTAAAAGAAATTATTAAAGAAATTTCGAGAAAATTGCTAAAAACTAAAAAAGTACATCAGTAAAGTACTAACTAGTTCTCCGGACTTCCCAAAGACGAGAACTAGAGCAATTTGATTTATATAGCAGAAATAGGAATATTTCAAATTTGAAAGATAATTTTTCAAGAAAAGGGGAAAATAGTAAAAAAGTACATCAGCAAACTACTAGTACTAGAGGTTTCCAAAAATGAGATAAAACATTGTTTAGTATGCCACAAATTGGAATAATTTAAAATGGTTAGATCTCTATATATATAACTTATGGAGGGATGGCTACCGGTGCTGAGGTTCGGTCGGTTCCGGGGTTACCAGCTTGGCATCGCAGCCCTCTGGGGGGGGGATAGCCCACGTGGTTACAAAGGGCCTAATTGGCCAGGTCCCCTCGAAACCAACCAACCTAACCTAACATATATAGAGATAAGAGAAAGTAAAAATCGTTAGAGCGGTTTTCAAGAACTGAAGTGCTTACAAACAAACAAACGTACAGTGAGGGACAATATATATATATATATATAAGTCCCACCCATGCGTTTTATAGTTGTAATTATTTCATTGTTTAAAAAAAAAATATTATATATTTTTTAATGGAAACTTTCATGATTCAAACCTAGAAAATTTTCAATAAAAATTTTCATTTTCTTTTATAAAAACAATGAAATAATCACAAGTAGAAAACGCATGGGTGGACTTAATATTGTCCCTCACTGTACATTGCTTGTTAATAGTATAAGATAAGGTTAGTTATGAAGTACAGCATTCATGAAACATCGGTCATAAATCGCTACTGAGATATGAAGGTAAAAAAAATTGGAGATTTTTTTAAAAATTCTTTACTTACATTATGATCTTTAAATTGGTCTAGGATATCGATACAATTACTAATGACGTTACATGCATTATGAACACGGGTAGGATCCAAGGAACTAACAGTGCCATTATCACAATCGGAAACCTAAAAAAAAAAAACAATTTTATGGTAATTTATGAAAAAGAAACGTTTACTAAAATGATTTAAGAGAATTACCTGTAAACTAGAGAGTTCTGCTTTCCACTTGAGATGATAAGTCGGTGGAGCGGAAGTACTATTCTGTTGCGATTTTCTTGTGCTCACACATACTAGAAGATCATTTAAAAGAAGTAATTTCCTTGGTTTTGCAGGAGGTTGGCTAACAGCTGATGGATTTCCTGCGGAGATGTTGGTTCCATCGAAAGAGCCTCCACCACCACCAGAACTGCCTCCACCACTATTACCAGTTGCTTTTTCTGAAATCATTTATTATGCGTTATAACTTCATAAAATTTGAACAAAACACCAAATTTCAAAAATTTATTAACTCCCTTCAAACCCTCGAAACTAAGTTTTATTCAAATACTTTTGTTGGCTCCCAAATTCGATTTTTTATCATTTTCCTGAGTCATCTTGGTTTTTATTCTTACCTGAGGCTGCCGATTCCGTTGCTGTGAGGTCTGTATCATGAATCGGTCCATCACGGATTAAATATCGACGTGCATCATCAGGCGCAAGAGATCCTCGCGCATTAAATCTAGCACGTAGTTGTTTAGCAAAAGCGCGATATGCAAGTTGTTGTTCAGCTTCAGCTTTTCTTGTGTTCAACGTCTGGGCGATTAATTCTATTTGACTTAAAGCTCTTTTAAGTTTGCATAAATCGGCGTGATCAGCAGGGGTATATTTAATCATATCCTACAAAATAAAAAATTATAGTAAGTAAATATTTGTTAACAGAATTTATCTTGGAGTTTCTAATAGAAATTCAAATTGAACATTTCTGATTTGAAATTTATCTAAAATTAAATTTCCAGCCGACCGTCTTTCACGTCTATTCTCTAAAAACAAACGTTAAAATTTAAAATAATAAATTGGGTGTTAAAAAGTAAAGTAATAACACCAACGTTAAAAATGTTATTTTCTAAACAAAGTTTTAACAGCGACGTTAACATGTTGCTTTTATCTCAAAGGTGTCAGTATTATAACCTTACTTTTTAGGTTAAAGACGCCATTTTTATGCATTAAATACGGCGTTAAAATATTAAAGGCACTCCCTAGACATGAGATTAATTTTTAACACTATTGACTAAATGTTAACGCTTTGGGGTTAAAGTTTTTGCTTACAGAATAGCAATTTGGGACAAGGAGGTGTTAAAATGAATTAACGCTGATTTCAGATGTTAAAACTTTGTGTGAAATTTACATTACCCTCACTAATTAGAATTTTGTTCTGATTTAGGAATACCTTGAGAATAAGGATGAGTTGCGGAATCCTTTGTACGGGTTTAATAAGAAGCGCATTCAGTTGACTTTTATCCTCAAAGTTGGCTTGCAGTTGCTTTAAAAAAATAAACAAATATTATTAATATATTTAAAAAATTAAAAATAATATCACACATATATTATAATACCTGAAACAGGGCGGCAAATTGTGAATTACGACGAAGTTCCTTATGCACTGCGGCATACATTTGACTAAAATTTGTAACGTATTCTACATATACCTGCAAATTATTATATCAAATATGTCAGTTCAAAATTTCACCCTCAAATAGGTATTTTCGTTAATTATACCTGTACAATGACTGGTTTGTTAAAAGAAGCGGTGACTGCATCTCCTAATGCTTCGTTTCGATCCCAGGTGTGTGCTGCTTCGGCAAGAGCCACCCGAAATAGGGCGTGACATTGCAAAATTTCAGGAACACGATGAAACATTGCGTTGACTTTGGTAGCATTCAATGAACCAGGTGCTGCTTCTTCTGCCATACGTTTAAACTGAAAACAAAACAAAAGATTCATTTAGAAGATGGTTAAAAATTTGAAGAAACATTCTTGCCTATTAGATAAATAAGGAATCTGTCAAGATGATTCCTTAATATGTTCTTGGATCCCCAACAATCAAAAATAAAATAAAGTCAAGAAGTCTAAAATATATAAATTTATGAAAGTAGAATGGCTTTTTATAAAACACCTTTACTCAAAGAAGAAACTCCAGAGAGCTTGTGCATTGAATAAAAAGAAGGAAATTAAAGAAAAAATTGAATGATGAATGAAAAAAAACAAAACAAAAAAACAATAAATTCGATATTTAACTTCTGCTTCAAATCTTTTATTTAACTTAAAATATCCACTTAAAAAGGCAGTCTCTTTTTTAGAAAATTTGGCTAATATCTAGTATAGAATCCCAAGACACTGAGACAAGTTTAAACAACTTGCAGGGGTCTCGACCTAATTGTTTCGGTCCTATGCAGTTCGGTTTCCTTCGATTAAAAAAAATTTAAAACTAGGGAATTCTCGGCTTCGGTTCGGTTAAGCTAATGTCAAGAGAGAACTAGCCCACTAAAGGCTTCGGGATTCTATTCTAGAGATTACCCAAAGTCCCTGTCAATAATAATATAATTATTTTTTAATGGTTTTAAATCAAGCAACTAAATTCCTCTGGAAAAAGGATTCTAGATGTTTAGTAAGAATTTAGATCTCAATCCAAATTCTTTATCCTTCTTGTCTGTTGAATTTCAATTCATCCATGGGATCTGATATCTGATTTAGCGATTTAAATCTAAAGCCAGGGAATCCGGGAATTCGGGATCCTGCCCATCTCTGTCCATATTGACATTTTTATTATTAATAAATTTTTACTTTCTCTTACCTATTTGTATATATACTTTGTATATGGGAGTGCTGACTTCCAAAGATCTCCTCTTCAAATAATAATACATTGATCGATAATCATTCTTTCAATAATAATATCATTAATTAGGAAAAAATTAAACAAATAAAAAATAAATGAGAATGACAGAAACAAATGATATCTCTTAAAAAATCACTCTCCAACTGTCTCTTGGAGTGAGGTCAATGAGGGAGCGGGTAAATCAAACCAGGGACAAAATTTGTAGATAATGCTTTACAAACAGACTGAAAGTTTTTGCTTTTTATATAATAATAATATACACACAAAAATCTGGTGTGACAAGCACTAGTCACACCAGATTTTTCAAATGATTTTATTGCTATTCAAAAAAAGAAAACTTTTTAAATTTTTCTTTAAAAGTGTCATTTAAAATGATTTTCTAATAATTTATATTCTTTGCCCAAAGGTTCTTGGCCTGTTCAACATACGAGAAGAGTGGGGGCAAGGAGTAGCAAATCGCGCCTATTTTTTTTTTGGCGCTAATATTTACAATATACTCAATTAGTCAAAGCCAAAGAGTATAACTCTTTGGTCAAAGCTACTTTAGTTGAGCTGGAGCTCTGGTAATTGAAAGATCTAATGTATTACAATTTCATCTAACATTTGGAGTATTGAAGAATGTGTTTTGTTGATGAGGTTGATATAGATAATTGAAGCTGGCCGCCCCTTTGGAGTATTGATTCGTATGGTGCAGACTTCCCTATTATTTGTTCCTAAAAACAATCTCTCTTCAATCTCCTTCAAATTTTTAAGGTAAATTTCATTTTATTGGTTATATTAATTGTTTATAAGGCAAAGATAGATCCTTCACAAAAGTTTACTATTATTATATAGATTATTATTAGCCAAAGCAAGGAATATAACAAAATAATAATTAGGCCTATTTTTATTATACCGTATATAAAGACGAATATAGAAAATGCCGTGGCCTGACAACGGAGAAGAGCAACAGTCACCACAATCGTTGCAGTTTAGCAATGCAAAGCACAGCGAAAGCTCGGGATTGGTGATCCCGAGCAATTAGTGTGTGGAACGTCCCTCGATAAAATGTATATTAAATATAATAAATAAAATTCTAACCACTAATGGCCGCTATAGCCTAATAGGGTTTAAAATAAAAAAAAAATATAGTAATTGGTATTGATTAAGTAGCTAGCAGTAGTTATCTGAATTAATATAAATACATATTGAGTCCAGATCTCATTTATCTTATGTAATTTACCTTTCCATTTTTACTTAATATTTTTTTGTTACGTTTAAAATAGAATTACTTTAGATACATAAACTTACATAAATTTCTTTCGAAATTCTTTGATAACCTTTGATAAAAGAAAGAGAAGAGAGAGTGTGTGAAATTTTAATAGATGCTCTCTTTTGCAGATTTGTATCTCTTCAGTGCACTTGAGATTTGGAACTGATCTCAATGAGTGCAAGGGCTTCGAGTGACCTTCAACTCTCCGAAGGTGAATATTTGATAATATAGTAACACACCCCCTTACACACACACAATACAATAAATAAGTTTTCAAGATTAAATATAAAACGAAATTTCACTATATAAGTGAAGTTTCTTATATCTTATTAATTATTAAAATAAAAATTAGCAAAAGGGTCCCAGACCTAGTAAAATCAATTGTTTAAATTTAAGTTGCCTTCATTTTTTGTAGAAGTAAAGGTTTCTGGTTTCCCAATGAGCGAGCAGCTAATATTATTTAAATTTATTTATTTATTGATGTGTTAGGGCCGATGTTTCGGTCACATCATCCTCAGACCAAGCCATCAACATTTTGAATCTCCAATGGTTATATTGGCAAAAGACATTGTTTATACAATAAATCCACTGATCAAATTAGAAAGAATATGTACTGTGGACAGAGATTTATAAACAATGTATTTTATCAATATGTTGACAATGGCTTGGCCTGAGGATGGTCCTATATGTGGCCGAAACGTCGGCCCTAGCATATCAATAAATAAATAAATTGAAATAATTTTAGCTGCTGCTCTTTGGAACCAGAAACCTTTATATCAACATTGATATTATCAGCTACACACCTCCGTCAAATATACTTAATTTTTTTCTTATTGAAGAAAACATTTTTGTATAAAAGTTTAAGAGTGTACGTTTAACAGTCATCTACTGTATTATAATCTATTCATCTAATTTTGATGTTTTTGGACCGCATTTATAAACAGTATGTGGTTATCAATTATGGGTTAGCGGAACATTACCCCTTCTGCCCTTGGGAGTTAGGTATGCCAATGCTCTGTTTAAGAAGAACAGGAAAGTTTGACAACTTCTTAGACATTTTTTACAATTTTTCTTTTTATTTATTTTTTTAACTCTCTTTCTCTTATAAGATCGCGAAAGGAACTTGCAATACGTTGTTTTATTTATCTAAGTTAATAGCAAGAGATTTATGAGGGTTGTTATCAGTGCGGTTTCACCTTGAATATTTCCCCTGGCCCTACAGGTGTAGATTGTATAACACAGTCCGTTTTTGATATGCTAATCAGAGAAGGTGTGTGTCTACTGACCGTGACCAGTCGCTCCAGGCTCTCGATATAGTTGGCCTCTGTGTTGAGGAAGAGCTGAAGAACAGCACGACGTTGCTGTTGAGCATAATTCAAGCCTGCAGGTGCTGGCGGCAGTTGAAGAGGAAGAGGTGTTCGTCGAGGGCTTCCTGTTCTTGTCGTTGCTGAGGTCATCATCATCGTACTGGAAGCGAGAACTGGAAGAGCTGCTGAAGATCCCGGGTGTCGAGTCGGGAGATGAGCCTCTTCAGCAACCGTCTAAAGATTTTATTTAAATTTAAATTATTAAAAAGAGGAGATTTTGAGTATATGTGTTGGGCACATTACCCTAATTGGACGATGTTATGTATAAAGGAACCAAGCGACATTAACCTAAACCTGAGATAAATAAAGATTCATAAAATCGTCCAATTAAAAATCTTAAATATTCTGATTGGAACACTAAAAGGAAATATTTTTTTCAACCTAGACGGAGAAGATGACAGCCCAAAAAAATATTTAATTGATTAATTGGAAATATTAGAAAAACCCTTACCTCTGAAGGGCGGACCAGATTCGAGGAGGTTTTACTTCTTCCAAAAAGCCTGCTGGGTTTCTTCTGAAGATGAGAGGGCGGCGGTGGAGGTGGAGGTGGCGGAGGTGCCGGTTGTGGCTTTTCATCTCGCCATCCCGATAAGGCTCTGGCCAGACCAGAACGAAGTCCGACTCTAAAAAATAAAGTCCGTCTCTTTAATGCTTTGCCTTAAAAGAATTTAGAATTTACCAGACCCTTCTACAAGATATATTATTTAATTTAATATGTAAAATATAATGTAATAGCCAATCAACCATATTGATATATAAAATTATATTCAAAAATTATGAAATTATAATTAAAAGGACAGACATATTAAAATTCAACATGTTTTAGTTATCATTTGATTAACATAATTTGTTACATTATTCTGTCTTTTTTAATAATAGAGTAGCGATAATATTATCCCCTCCCCTTTTATGTGCGATCTTTTTTTTATTTTTTTAAATTTCTAACCACAACTGTTTTCAATGTTATCTCTTCTCGACCCACATGGGATCTTAAAGTATGGAAAATCCGCCTGCACAAAACCTCTGTCTTTTTTTTTTTAATTTATTTAAGATCTTTTTCGGCAACAGAGGCCATTTAGACCCCGTTCTATTTATTTCAATTTATTGGTAACCAATTAAATTGAAATAAATTGTCGCATGAGAAGAGATGCAAACCCGCGACACTTGGTACAGAAGGCCAGTAAGTTAACCCTACACTAAGGCCCGAGGGGTCTGTTTGTCTATTATTATAAGACTATTTCTAACATTATTTATTTTCAATGCCCACCATCTCGATATTAATAGGTAGAACTATATAATATTTTTCTTCCATATTTATAAAATATCTTATCAACTTCACCTTGTTTAAGTTCATTTTTACGTTATCATGTTAATTTTTATCAAGGTTAATTTTTTAATATATGGAAAACATTGACAATGAATGAAATAGAATACCAAATAAATTTAAAAAAATCTGGTGTGACTGGTCGCACAGCACACAACTTTCTCTTCGGTAATCGAAAGTTGTGTTCTGTGCTTGTCACACTAGATTTTTTGTGTCGAGATATATTTAATTTCCGATAGTACGGTACATTTGAATTTGAAAAATTTATAAACTATTTATTTATATTTTGTTACCATTTGTTTCTCCTATCTTTTCTATGAAGTACAAGAGTAAAGTGGTCTTCAAAAGTTTTCAATGGCAAAAGAGAATGTACATTTCAAAGAGCATCTAAAAAATAATTGATTTTTGAATTTAAAAAAAAATCGTTGGAGCGAATTTTGAGAAAATCTAAAAAAAAAAAACTGAAAAATTCCATCAGTAAAGTACTAGTACTTTTTGGCCAATTTTGTTTAAAATCTTCGTGTCACGTCCCAGGAGAGTACCTAACTTGAATATAAAATTTCAAGCTCCTAGCTCTTTTCGTTCTTGAGATATTTTGTTCACAGACAAACAGACAGACCATGTCGCGAAAACCACTTTTTTGGATTCAGGGAACCTTAAAACGTGTATATCCATCAAAATCTTGACATCGAATTTTTGAAATGAATCCAATACTTTCTCTGTATATATTTCATATATAGGTAAAAGAAAGTAAAAATCGTTAGAAATCACGTTAAAAGGTCACCGACTGTGTAGACAACACAGCCAACACCAAATTTTTTTATTAACTCCTTTAACTGAATCCTTAATATACAAATTTATTCAACTAAAAAAATTTTTTAGCTTTCATGATTTTATTAGTAGCAAAATCGATTGACCTGGAATCTGATGGAAATGTAAATTTTTTTTTTAAATTATAACAATGAGATTAAGTTTTTATGTTAATGATAAAATAATTATGGTGTTTTGTTTTCAGTGAATAATCACGAGGCAAATATGAAATAACATTATATTATATTAACATAAAAAGAAATATTATATAAAATAAATCCCATTCGATGGATTATTGAATGTTAATAGAAATTCGATAATTCCTTTATCGAATTTGATAGCCAAGTTGTTTTTTAATTGTTTTTTTTTTTTTTTTTTTTTATTTATTTAAATATACTACGTATATTGACAAAGGTCAAAGTGTGAATACGATATCTTATTTTCCACTAGGGAATATTTTACTTTTTTTTAAAAAAAAGATAATGGAATAAAAATTTTCTTCTGGAAAAAAATTTAATACTAGCTTTTAACTGACCTTCCATTTCTGACAGGTGCTGAGGAGTTATGTTTGCCGACAAGAAGCTCGTCGTCGCCAGCTGAAGAGGAATCATCAGCCACCCCATTTCCAGAGTGCTGGTGTTGATGATGATGATGATGATGATTATTCCCTGATAACCACGTGTCATCAAGGGAAATCTGCCGACGCGATGCACTTCCATTATGCAGCCGATTGAAAACGTGATGTGCAGCCCGAGGTGATGATGGAGCCGTTTGTGAAGGTAGCAAAAGTACCTGGTTGTTCAACGGCGGATCATGGATACCCTGCCAAGCACACGGTGAACTCGTCGATTCATCTAAAAGAGGTAAAAAAAATTAAAAGATTAATTAAAACATAAGTAAATTAGACTTTAAGTCTTATATACTTGAAAATATTATATAAACCTAAAATTTTCAATATCCTATATGCCCTGATTTTCAACTAACTATCGGTTTTATCTTTTGTTAATAGGGCTTATGAGGGTCAGAAACAACATAAGCCTTAAAATTTTAATTAAAACTTTGGAAAGTTACCTACTAAATCCCCAATTGAGGCCCAAACTTATATAAGCTATTAAGAGAATTTTTTTTTTTTTTTAGTAAAAAGCATTTCTAGTTAAAGTTATGTTGGAAAGAAACAATCACCCCTCTACTTTTAAGTTTTTTATGAAAATGGAATGGAAAAGGAAGTCCCTGTTAGTTAATCAAGGCATATCGTATTGTTTTTTAGTTGCTGAAAGTTAAGCAACTCAAATTGCCTCTGAAATTAATTTGTAATTTGGTTAGGTTTTTGTATTATTAATCACCGCTCAGATGGTCGAAAAGACCTTAAATAAATTTAACAAAAAACCTGCCTCAGTACCCGAAAATGCGAAATTAAAAAAAAAGTAAAAAAATTATATTAAAAAAAAAAGCCGGTGATAAAAGTCGCTTTTTTCAAAAAAGCGTCAAAAAAGGAGCAAAAATAGTTTTTGAAAATCTCAAAAAACTTTTCTTTTTGTCAATGGAGATATCTAAGAAAATCAGGAAAAGTCTTTAGAGTGACAAAAGTCGAAAGACTTTTTCCGCTCTCTAATAATAAAAAATATAAAAATAATTCGAAAATATTCGTTCGTTCAAAGATTATAAAAGTAAACCCATATAATTAATTTTATTTACCGTTAGAATGAAAATGTCTATCGATAAATTTCTTGCAAGCCTTTGTGATACGTAAAGAACACATATTTCATTTAAAACAAAACAAAAAGCAAACAAATCAATGACCTGAAAAATGCATCTGTTGCACTCAAAGTCTCAATAGTAACTGATGGTCTGTCCATCAAAATGTTATTGTATCGAATGTATGTTTATCACGAGGTTGGCATTGACTCGGAAAGATGAAAGCAAACAATTTATGAGCTGATCTCTTTCTCTCTCCTTCATATTGCGAAAAATAATATTTAATCAGATGTAAGGAGGGAATTAATTATACTGATAATTAGAACAAGCTGAATATGCAACAATTATCAAAATAAACATGGAAAACTTCCATTATGACATCATGTAGCCCTGGCACTTGGCACTGAGGTAGAGGTCTCACTTCATTCAAGGGTCAGATTAGGGTTGGTAGATTCGGAGGCTGAATTGATTTTCGATTCGTCGATTTTAAAATCGAAACCAAATAATCGATTTTGAAAAAAATCGATTTGTGCCTAAAAAAACTACAAAATAACTTATTTAGTCTTTATATGTTTTGACAAACCCCGAGAACAAAACATCAGCTTCTTAAAAAGCCTAACTTGTCTAAATGTAGACCTGATATGCGGTTCCGCAACGGAGTGGCAATAATTCCTGCACGTGAGAAAAGCCGTTCACAAGGTACAGAAGTACCAACAATAGAAAAGATTCTGAGGGCGACCTGCCAAACATGAGGGTACTCCAGTGGAGTAACGTACGTCCCCGCAGACCCCGCGATGCGGGGGGCCCCGGACCTTGGGAGACCCTCGGGTCGGGTCGGGCTAAAAAACTGTAGCTCCAATAAAAACGGAAAAATTTAGATAAAAAAAAAATAATGAAAATTTCTCTTTGAGAAGGCCCGGGGCCCTCAGGGCTCCGATAAAAACGGTAAAAAATAATGAAAATTTCTCTTTGAGAGGGCCCAGGGCCCTCAGGGTTCAGGGATACACGGTATTTTAAAAATATTTTTTGTATGCTCTAATAATAGGGCCCGAAATAAAATTTGCGGGGGGGGGGAGGCCCAGCTAAAAAACGTTACGCTACTGGGGTGCTCTCCTTTGAATGACTGCCATGACCTCAAGGGGTATGGGTTGGACTTGCGGTCTATAGGAGGTCGGTTTAAGTACTGCCTTAGCTCTATTGGCGACTCATTAAACGCCTCTTTGCCTTAAAATAGTGACAAAGCTTTTGTTTCTTACCCTCTGTGATAAAACTAATATTAATTTTATTGATTACAGTCCAATTAATTATTTGTTTTTGTCTATTAACTATTCATAAAGAAATTAGAAAAAAATTAAAATTTCTACCCCTATTCAATCAGATAATGAATTATTAAAAAAAAAAATTCTTATAAATACTTTCTTTGTTTCAAATAGGAAGTGATAAAGTGATAGTCACACATACCCATAATAACTTCTCACACAAACAGGAATATAGCCCCCGAGTTTGGCGTAGTATGTAGCGCGTCTACCTCCTATACCAAACGTCGCGGGTTCGGACCCAGGCAGTCCGAAGATTTTATTTAAGCCATTTGGATACCAGATGGCTTAAATAGAAATGCCTGAACCCCAAATACATATATAAATTACAACGGTTATCGTATAAAGTCTTAAATGGCCTGAGTTGCCGAAAAGACCGTGTGAATGTGTGTGTGAGTGTGAGTGTGAATGAGAAAAAAGTGTGAATGTTTTTAAAAAAAAAAAAAAAAAAAAAAAAACAGGAATATATTTCTATATACCAGGGCCGGAACTAGGAGATTTTTTAGGGGGGCGGCAAAATTGCCGCCCACTCCTTAAAATTTTCTATACAAAATTCATATCATTTTACCTTTTTACTTTCTCTTACCTATGTATATATGTAATATATATATAGAGAGAAAGTATTGGATTCATGTCAAAAATTCGATGTCGAGATTTTGATGGATCTTCACGTTTTGAGGTCCCCTGAATCCAAAAAAGTGGTTTTCGCGACATGGTCTGTCTGTCTGTCTGTGTGTCTGTGTGTGTGTTTGTGAACAAAATATCTCAAGAACGAAAAGAGCTAGGAAGTTGAAATTTTATATTTAAGTTAGGCACCCCCATGGGACGTGACACGAAGCTTTTGAACAAAATCGACCAAAGAGTACTAATACTTTACTGATGCACTTTTTCAGTTTTTTTCGATTTTCTCAAAATTTGCTCCAACGATTTTTTTTTAAATTCAAAAATCAATTATTTTTTAGATTCTCAATGAAATGTATATTCTCATTTTGACATTGAAATCTTCTGAAGACCACTTTACTCTTGCTCTTCATAGGAAAGATAGGAATTTCTCCTATGGTTGCTATGGTAACAAAATATAAATATTTTCCCAAACTTATAAATTTTACATCTTGAATTCAAATGTACCCTACTGTCGGTAACTAAATATATCTCAACACAAAAAATCTGGTGTGACAAGCACAGTTCACAACTTTCGATTACCGAAGGTAAGAGAAAGTTGTGTGCTGTGCGACCAGTCACACCAGATTTTTTTAGTAAATCTTTCTTTAATTGCCGCCCGGAACACACGCACCCACTGCCCCCCCCCCCCCCTAGATCCGGCCCTGCTATATACTTTTCTACATTATTTGATTCTTTTTATAACAGATCCAGAGCTACTGAAGATCTGCGTATATTCAGTACATTCGCCAGTAAGCCGGGAGCTCTAACCCAAATCAGCCATGGTTCCTGAGTTTCCCAGTTTTAATTCAAGAAATCCTTCATTTGGTAAGTAAATATTTTAATTTTTACAATTCGAATTCATTTTTAAATTAAATCTAAGCTGATATATAAAGCTTTAACAAATTCAAAGAGTTAATTATTATAAACTTGACTAAATGATTGGGATGTTCCATATTCCGAGAGTATGGTGAGGATAGCTCTCTTTACGAAGAGCGGGATAGTTTTGCAGATTCCTTTTTTTAATTCGATTGGAACTAACTAGTTTTTTAAATTTTTAATATTCTAAAAAAAAAAAAATATGACGCATAAAAAATTTACAGGTTTATAATAATGTGAGTACATATTTTTTTAAAATTCGATCGTGATAACATTTTTTTCTCATTAATATCTTAAAAACCTTGAGGCAAAGAATCGCCTCTTTGAAATGCTGATAGAGAAATAATTTCTCTAAAATAAATATGATCATAATTTATGTCCAAGACCTTTTGAACTTCAAATCGAGCAATTCGGTTTCCGGTGTTTGAAATTAAATTATTTTCAACATTCTGACAGCTTTATCAATAATAGTGCTTTCATCAATTAAAAATCTGGTGTGACTGGCGCACAGCACACAACTTTCTCTTACCTTCGGTAATCGAAAGTTGTGTTCTGTGCTTGTCACACCAGATTTTTTGTGTCGACATGTATTTAGTTTCCGACAGTATGGTACATTCGATTTTCAAGATGTAAAATTTATAAGTATGGCAAAATGTTTATATTTTGTTACCATGGCAACCATTTCTCCTATCTTTTCTATGGAGTACAAGAGTAAAGTGGTCTTCAGAAGATTTCAATCACAAAATGAGAATATACATTTTAAAGAGTAACTAAAAAATAGTTGATATATGAATTTTAAAAAAATCGTTGGAGCAAATTTTGAGAAAATCGAAAAAACCTGAAAAGTGCATCAGTAAAGTACTAGTACTTTTTGGTCGATTTTGTTCAAAAGCTTCGTGTCACGTCCCATGGGGGTGTCTAACTTAAATATAAAATTTCAACCTCCTAGCTCTTTTCGTTCTTGAGATATTTTGTTCACAGACACACAGACAGACAGACACACAGACAGACACACAGACAGACAGACCATGTCGCGAAAACCACTTTTTTGGATTCAGGGGACCTCAAAACGTGAAGATCCATCAAAATCTCGACATCGAATTTTTGACATGAAACCAATACTTTCTCTCTCTATATATTAACATATATATAGAGGTACGAGAAAGTAAAAAAAGGGCAGGCTTATCAACTATAATTAAATAAGACAAAAACATGAATAAAAAAAATTTTTTGGAAGTATAAGTGTAAGTAAATTTGACCATGGTGAGGGAGGGTTCAATGGATAAGTCTTTTAAGATAATATTTATATGCATTAAAAAAAGTACTAGTAGAGATAGTCTAAATAAAAGCCTTTGTTTTGATCCTGACGAGTTGATTTATTTTGACTGGTTTTCCTCCTGTCAGTTAGGCAACCACACTTCTTTATTTGATAATCAGCATATCTATCCATCATTTAGAACGCTTATCTTTTTTAAAATCTTTTACGCGACTTTTTACTTTTTTATAAAGTTAACGAAATATTATATTTTAATCTTCAAATTAAGCGTGGATTCAATTACTTAATTAAGAATAATCGTATGGAGGCTCGTTGGTAGTTGCAAACACGGCAGAAGATGAAAAAAAAAACCTTCCTGTATTTAATTAAGATTTTAATAAAATTATTTATAAAATTTTATATCAATCCTACAAGGAAAAAAAATAAAATAAGCTCAGGGACTATATTTTTATTTTCTCTTACCTCTATATATGTCAATATATATAGAGAGAAAGTATTGGATTCATGTCAAAAATTCCATGTTGAGATTTTGATGGATTAGGATAAAAAATCTGGTGTGACTGGCGCACAGCACACAACTTTCTCTTACCTTCGGTAATCGAAAGGTGTGTACTGTGCTTGTCACACCAGATTTTTTGTGTCGACATGTATTTAGTTTCCGACAGTACGGTACATTCGATTTTCAAGATGTAAAATTTATAAGTATGACAAAATATTTATATTTTGTTACCATGGCAACCATTTCTCCTATCTTTTCTATGGAGAACATGAGTAAAGTGGTCTTCAGAAGATTTCAATCACAAAATGAGAATATACATTTTAAAGAGAATCTAAAAAATAATTGATTTTTGAATTTAAAAAAAAATCGTTGGAGCAAATTTTGAGAAAATCGAAAAAAACTGAAAAAGTGCATCAGTAAAGTACTAGTACTCTTTGGTCGATTTTGGTCAAAAGCTTCGTGTACGTCCCATGGGGGGTGCCTAACTTAAATATAAAATTTCAACTTCCTAGCTCTTTTCGTTCTTGAGATATTTTGTTCACGGACACACACACACACACACACAGACAGACAGACAGACAGACAGACAGACCATGTCGCGAAAACCACTTTTTGGATTCAGGGGACCTCAAAACGTGAAGATCCATCAAAATCTCGACATCGAATTTTTGACATGAATCCAATATTTTCTCTCTCTATATATATTAATATATATATAGAGGTAAAAGAAAAAAAAGGTCTAGGCTATTTCTTCCGGCCATTGTTGTATTTCTGTATATTTTATATTTAAGTTTAACACCCACCTAGAGCGTGAAAATAAGCTTTTGATCAAAATCAGCTAAAAAGTATTAGTGCTTTACTGTGTTCCACTGCCCATTAAAAAAAAAATAATTTTCCAAAATAATAATTGGCTACTCATTTAATCTTTTTTAAAAGTACAAAGATTGTAAGAAGTAATAAAATTTGTTCTATCAGGTCAATTAAAGATTAAAAAGTTTATCTCGCAATTGTGTGCGTCAATGAAGGGTAGAGACATGCTGTCTGACTGATCAGCAAACAAATTTATTATCTAAGGAGTAAAGGTCTTAAAAACAGAAAATTTTCAAATTTATATCAAAACAAAATATTAAAAAAAAAAATATATATATTTTTCTGTTCAATAAAATTAATTTTGATTAGAAAACAGAGTTTTTTTTTCTGGTTTTGAATATTTATTTTTGATGTGTGGTCTTTTAGAAGATTAAATGACTGCGAAGCCCAATTCACCTTTTAATTATAACGATGCGATTTGTGCGTGTTGGACGAATTTTGAGTTGTTATTTGACAAATAAAAAATAAACCAATGAAGTCCGGGGCTGTTGATTTATGCAAAAGGAAGGGGAACAGGAGCAGGCAAAAAAATGAAACCTCTAATTTACGCCAGAGGTTTCGGAAATTTTTATGGGGGGGGGGAGGGGCTCCGGGACCCCCCTAGTAACGCCCATGTGTGTGTGGGCGAGTTATCCATTAAACTTTTTCAGTGAGAATTAAATAAAAAATAAAATAGGGCCATAATGATAGGACTGATTATTTTCAATTAATCAAAAAATTGATCTATTGATATTAAGAAGAAGAATAAAACATGCTCATATATCAAGTAAAAAAAGTATTGTAATCGTAAAAAAAAATTCGATCTCGAGATTCTCTACGTTTTAGACCTCACTGAATTAATTTTTTTTTTTTTTTAATATGTCTGTGATTACTATTACTTAAAAACAAAAGCAGCCCAAATCGATGAAATTTAGCATATTCTACTTACACTAAAATTGTATATCTGTTTCAACTTTTACAGTAAATATTTCAACTGAAAGTAGGCCTACTAATAAGTTTTTTCAAAAATTATGAAATTTGTAATTTTGTCCTATTATGATAAATTACACTATTTTAGAAGTTTTTATACTTTCAAGAATAAGAGCCTTTCAAATAATTTTTCGTTGATTACACCTAGGGATGAAAAAGTCAGAGAATTGAAAAGTACAGTAAACTAGGCTAGAAATGAATATTCAATAGTAGTAAATAAAGTAACTCCACAACGCATAATACTATTCTTGATTTATTAAAAAAAAAAGGTCAAATAAAATTTAGTTTCTCTCTCTCGCTTCTGAACAAAAACCTTTTTACATAAATATTTTTCAAATCAGAGAGTAATTAATAAAACTATCTATGTAAAGAAAAATAATAAATTTCTTGACACACACACATATTTGATAGATATTTTTTGGAAAAAGAATATAATAAATAATCATATGAGGAAAAAATTAATTTTTTTTATCTTTCTTATAATTTTTATTCGGATAACCTTTAGACAGAATAATTAAATTAAAAATTAATAATAATAAAATTCCAATTATGAATTATCTTTATTTAGAGGGAATCCCTCTTGAATTTTTTTTTTTTTATTCTTCCGCTTAATAAATTATTTATTTAAATATAACTTCTTTTTTTTTATTATGAAATATTAATTAACGAATAGGGCATATGGCTGGAAAAGTAAACGGGCTTATCTCCTCGCTGCCTGCACTTCCTTCATTCATATCAATCTTATCAAATCTATAATTAATAAATAAATAACCTTCAGTTATATTAAAAAAAAATCACCTAAACTTATGATTTGCCGGAAATCCATAAATTAATTCAATTTTCCTTATAGGAATTTCTCAAAACAAAAAAAAAAATAAATAAATAAATAAAATAAAAAGTGGAAATATAGCCTTTTTGACGTGAATATAAATTTATATAGAGTTGTCAAAAAAAAAAAAAAAAAAAGTGATTAGTTACTGAAAGGTAGGCAGCCCAAATGACAAAATCTCTAATGGATTGCTGTCATTAGGGCTGCCAGCAGGATGCAACGAACGGATTTTATTCTCTTAAACGTCTGATCTGAACTTGAAAAATTAATAAATGTACAAATTCTAAATCATATACATTAAGGTGATTTTTTAAAACAATAATAAATAATCAAGCTAAAATAAAATACATTAAATAATTAATGTCCCCTTTTAAAAGAACAAAATATCTAAAAAAGATTCTTTAATAAAGTGAGAAATTACTGAAAAAATCTGGTGTGATGGTCGCACAGCACACAACTTTCTCTTAGCTTCGGTAATCGAAAGTTGTTCTGTGCTTGTCACACCAGTCGACATGTATTTAGTTCCCGACAGTACGGTACATTTGAATTCAGATGTAAAATTTGTATGTATGGGTAAATATTTACATTTTGTTACCATTTCTCCTACTTTCCTATGGAGTACAAGAGTAAAGAGATCTTGAGGAGATTTCAAGTGCAAAATGAGAAAATTCATTTTAAAGATCATCTAAAAAATAATTGATTTTTGAATTTTGAGAAAATCAAAAAAAAAAAAAAAAAAAAAAAAACTGAAAAAGTACATCAGTAAAGTACTAGTACTGTTTGGCCGATTTAGATTAAAAGCTTATTTTCACGCTCCAGGGGGTGTCTAACTTAAATATAAACTTTCAACCTCGTAGCTCAATTCCACACACACAAACAGATCATATCGCGAAAACCACTTTTTTGGATTCAGGGGACCTCAAAACGTGAAGATCCATCAAAATCTTGATTCATAGAATTTTTGACATGAATCCAATACTTTCTCTATATATATTAACATATATAGAGGTAAGAGAAAGCAAAAAATATTGTGAAGGGGGGAGCCCTGGCAACGGATTAGATACCCACCAAGTTCGTTGCACTTAAGCAATGTCAAGTTCGGCAAAACTTCAGATAGGTAGCCCCAACTTGTTGAACGTCCCCGGGCCATCGGTATTTATTAATAAAATAAATACCGGTATAA
>JAKCPI010024537.1:0-32030 GCA_023213315.1 Euborellia annulipes
ATACAACAGACACAAAGTCACACTAAACGTTTTTATTTATTTTTTTTTTCGCCATTTCTAATTATTATTCATTACATAGATTCTACTAATTCAATTATCCTCGTATAATAGATGATAAATGACAAAGTCATGTGATGACAATGCTCTTTGCTATATTCTGTTTTATCTTCTCTCTCTCTCTCTCTCTGTCTTTCTTTTGCGGTTTGGTCTTTTTCTTTAGATCGTATAATATGTAGTTAGCAAGAACATTGTAAGCTGTTTCAGTTCCCATTTGCACCATATTGCACCCCACCTTTAAACTTTGAGCGAGAGGGGGGGGGAATTTAATTATCTAAGCAATATCTTGGTTTTATCTTTTATCGGATCATAAATTTCCCTTTTTTTGTTTTTGTTTTTGTTTTGTTTTTTGCAATATTAAAGAGAGATTTGAGTACAAAATTGAAAATTTGTATACTATAATTAGAGCTGTTAAATAATTGAAATTCACCAGATCTAATGAGAAACACTACTTTATATATAGAGAGAAAGTATTGGATTCATGGCAAAAAGGACGTCAGGTGGAGCGATAAATCTGCTGGTTATTTTATTTATTTATTAAAGTGAAACTTTTACTTTTATTTTATCCCCTCAAATTTTTCGCTCTTCTATCAGCATGTCGCGTTACAAGCCATGACGTCAAAGACCGTGACGCTACAAGCCATGACGTCACAAGCCGTGACGACTAAAGTAGAAAAGTTGAAATTTAATATATATGACGAATTATGTATGTGTACGTTTCCCAATCGATACATGAAGCTCTCAATGTCAAATCGAAATGTTTGGCAGTCTTCTTGGATTTCAGGAAGGCTTTTGATACGGTAAACCACACAAAATTGAAAGAGAAACTATTTCTCATGGGCGTTCGTGGGGTTCCCTTGAGGTTGCTGGGCTCATTTCTTGACGGAAGAACGCAGCGGACTCGAATAGATGGGTGTCTTAGTGCCTCTTGTCGGGTGGCTTGTGGGGTTCCTCAGGGTTCTGCCCTGGGTCCGCTGCTGTTTCTATGTTATATTAATGATTTGGCCAGACTGAATATCTCTGGCAGCCTTGCTTTTTATGCCGACGATACTGTCTTGATTTGCTCTGCCTGTGATGATGATGAACTTGGAGTGAGGACAAATAGGGATTTGAGGACGATTGCTGAATGGTGCAGGATGAATCAATTAGTGTTAAACATGAAAAAGTCGAAATTTATTCCTTTCAACAATGGCAAGGCTGGTGATCGGCATCTCGATCTGAAGATACATGATGAGTCATGTGTATTGCCTCGGGGTTGTGGATGTCATTCGCTCGAGCGGGTCGAGTCATATAAATATCTGGGTGTAGTGTTTGACGCTAGACTCAGCTGGAAGATGCATGTCGAGGATGTTTTAAAGACACTCAGATCATCGTCTGTGGCCATTTACAAGTTGTCGAAGTTTATGACCGGGAAAGAGGATGGTGTACTTCGGTATTGTAGAGTCCTATATAAGATATGGCTTGATAGTGTGGGGTGGTGTATACCACGTCACAACCAATCCTCTGAGATTAATTCAAAAAAAAATTCTTAGAACAGTGGCAGGGGTAAGCTGGACATAGTCGGATGATCGCACCTTTATGGTCTTTTTTGGTGATAGAGAATAAATTGAAGTGTATTCACTATCTCCGACACACGCGTGCAGCGGCCGGCCGTTGCCTGCTTCCCCGCGATACACGTGAAAATATCTCTAACCAATTTACCCAATGACGGTCTTAAAATTTTATTAGTATCAATGAAGTGGTGGTATACTTGAGAAGTTTTGTAATATTTTTAAAAGTTTATTTGAATTGTTAATAAAAAAGTCTAAAAAGCTTTTTTTTTTTTTATTTTAACAAAAAAAGAAAAAGAAAATGACATTAGATAAGAAATGAACTCTAAAGCGAGAGTTAATTAAAAAAAAAAAAAAAAAAAACTTTGTGTCCGTCTGTCTGTCTGTCAATATGCTTTTAAAAAAAAGAAAATCCTAAATGGTTTTCTTTCATGAAAAAGAAACGTATGTGGATCATGCATGCTTCTTTGTTCACGCAAAGGGTCAAATTGTAGAGAAAGAAGAAATGGGGGGCAAACCAAAGGGCCAAGTGGCCAGAAGCTATCAATATCCATTAATGGAGGGCATTAGAGATAGAGAGCCCTATCTCTAATGCCCTCCCCGGTTCGCGAGACACGCAGGGAATGTTGTCTGGCAAACCAATGAACAAAGTACAAGTATTATGATTAATGAACCTAAACCAGTAGATCCTCTCTCTCTTTCTCTCACAGCTGCCTTACCTTTCAGAGGGTGTGATGTGATCACAGCCTCTTTTTTTTCACAAGTGACATTAGCTTCTCGTGGCTGAGATTTCAGGTTCGCTTCCCCGTCACAAATGAGCAACGCAGCTAGTCGTTTTTCCAATTTTTATTTAAACATAAAATGCCAGGGCCAAGGAGAAAAATCTCAAGGAGAAAAATTTATTTGAAATTGGAAAAAATTGAGTCCTTCAAAGTGGCCTGTCGGGGTGTGTGTTCAAAACCATTTCGATACAAAAAATCTTGTTAACAGGTACAGAATACAATTTTAAATTACCGAAAATAAGAGTGCGACCAGTCACACCACATTCCCTCCTCTAGTCCCACCCCTGTAGGGTTGGGCTCTAAAGACCTTAAAATAAATTAAAAAAGTAAAAATAAATAAAGGTGACTTTGATTTTTACTTTCTCTTACCTTAATATATTTTAATATATAATTTATATATGGACCGTTTATTTTGAAAGTGGTGTAAGTCCAATTTTTAAAAAATCTGAGATACCACATAATTCATGCTTAATTTAATGTAAATTTTCTATGTATAACTAGCTAGTGGCAAATTCCTTAAAAAATTCCCATGTTTTGTACAATTGAAATTTGGTCGGTAAAAGAAGTTGCAAAATCGTTGATTATGAAAGTGGTGTAAGTCCAATTTGAGGTAGGTAGCTGAGCAGATGATTGCCTGTTATTGTGCATTATTGTTTATAAACTTGTTAAGAATTACTAACAGAGGCGTCATTTGTGGAGGGAAGGGTATTTCCCCCCCCCCCCTTCCAATCCTCCCTAGGTATTATTCTACGTAAATAAAATATATCTACGAAACTGTACAAAATTAAAAAATTAATTTAATTAAATACCATTTGGCCAAATTTGAGATACCTATTTGTAAGAAAATTGAAGTGAGAAATTGAAAAAAAAGTTTGCCCCCCCCCCCCCCCCCTAAGAAAAAGTTGAAATGGTTACTTAGGTTACTTATTAATATAAAGAAATCAAGTGGTTATGATCTTAAATACCTCCGGTGCATCATGAATGTTTCAAAACACGTCCCTATGCAGAGAATAAGTAAATATTATGCTACTAATATCTTGTAATTTTAACAATGTTATTAACGTCTAAAATTAAAAATACTACTTCTATTTTATATCGTGTCATTATTTGTAAACAAAATTGCAATAATATGAAGCTTATTTTAAGTGATAGTTGATTTTTCAAAATTGAAATTCAACGATCTTTACAATTGGTTAATTTTGAAAGTGGTCTAAGTCCATTTGCAGTAATGTAATTATATAATAGTTTCGTCAAATTCTCCTAAAACAAATTTATATAACTAAATTAGATATTAATAAAGGGTAGAAACATTCACCGACTTCATATCATTTGTCTAGATTTTTAAATTAACAGATATGCAAACCTTTCATTTTCTCGAAACAATAGAAAATGGACTTACACCACTTTCAAAATAAACGGTCCATATATAGAGAGAGAAAGTATTGGATTCATGTCAAAAATTCAATGTCGAGATTTTGATAGATATACACGTTTTGAGGTCCCCTGAATCCAAAAAAGTGGGTCCCGCGACATGGTCTGTCTGTGTGTCTGTGTGTGAACAAAATATCTCAGAAACTAAAAGAGCTACGAAGTTGAAATTTTATAATTAAGTTAGGCACCCTCCCAAGTGGTGAAAATAAGCTTTTGAACAAAATCAGCCAAAAAGTACTAGTACTTTACTGATGTACTTTTTCAGTTTTTTTCGATTTTCTCAAAATTCGCGGCAACGATTTTGTTTAAAATTCATAAATGAACTATTTTTTAGATGCTCTTTAAAAAGTCTATTAGTGAAATTTTTTGTGGAAATCATTTGAAGTACACTTTAGTGATGTAGAAGCATTGGTAGCTCAGCGCCATCTATGAATCATCGAGTGGTCAAGTTTGGAACTTAAGTGCTAAGAGCAGCTAAATACGCCGAATTTGGGTCCATTTCTTCTGCTGACTAAAATTGCTTTCCAACTGAGTTCATATACCCGAATGCCGTGCTGTGGTCTAGTGGTAAGGGCACTCTGAGTACAAATTGGAGGATCCGTGGTTCAACTCCCGGCGGCACACGCTTATTTTTTTGGGTATATGAATTAATAAATATTTAATTATATAAATATATGTCGACACGAAAAATCTGGCGTGACAAGCACAGATCACAACTTTCGATTACCGAAGGTTGTGTGCTGTGCAACGAGTCACCTCAGATTTTTAAACTATTCTTTCTTTCGAAACGAATGAATTAAGCTTTAAGTAGCAATTCTGCGACTCCAAAACGCTTATATAAGAGGACGACATGTTATTAAAATTCTTTTGACAGCCTTAAGTGTTATATTTTTTATTAAAAAAAAAAAAAAAAAATTTAGGTGTTCATTGTGATATATGCATTATTAGTTCTTCATATTATAAAGTAGAACGCGTGTGTAATATAATATAAAAAAAAAAGAAGAGGTGATTTTTTTTTTAGAGAGATTTGAATTGAAACCAAAGAAAGTCATGACGTATGCAGATCTCCGTTTTTCTTTTATACAATATCATGAAATATGAGATGATGATGGTGTGAGAGAGAGAGAGAATGTATCTCTCGAAAGAATTTCATAAAAGACTCTCTTCTAGAGCTTATAAATAAGTTCATTTGAAAATATAAATTTTGCTTTAAAAGACGTTCGAAAATTCTCTCAGGACTTAAAAAAAAAAAAAAAAATTCGATATTAGCTAGCTATTTTATGTGTATAAGAAGTTTAGAAGCCAAAATGTTTTAAATTCCTTCCTTTTTGGATTTCTTTATCTCTTGTTGCTGCGTTGCAAGTCTATGGCGGCCCCTCGCCTTTTTTTAATTATGAAATTTTTTTTTTGTTTCCAAATGGCTTAAATAAAGACTGACTAGGGTCGAATCCGTGACCCTCGGTATAGAAGGATATCGCGCTAACCCCTACACCCAAGCCCGAGGGCATGGAATTATAATTACTACTATTCCAATCCTGTGCCTGCTTGATGATTTGTTTACATTCATAGAATACAAAAATCCAAAAAATACATAATATTTCTCTATACATTTCCTATGAGAGAAATCATAAATTTAGGAATTAATAACTCAAAGAGTTATAGGAATTTCGGAATTAAAATAATTTTCCTGTAATCCCTAGAAGGTCCTCTTTAAGGATAAAAAATTTCGTTTCAAAATTTCAACGGGAAGTTGCCTAAATAGAGCGTGACAGACAGACGGACATTAGCGATCCCAAAGCTTTTCAATGGGGAAATTTTTTAAGCAGACTGTTTTTCCTGTAATTACTCTCCATAACATTCTCTATAACGGTGCAAAACTTCATTTCGAAATTTCGTCTAACACTTAAATGTTTCACCATACGTCGTACCATATGTTGGGTGCACTACGGATCATATGGTCGCATTGCACACAACTTTCTCTTACCTTTGGTAAAAGAAAGTTGTGTACTGTGCTTGTCACACCAGATGTTTTTGGGTCGACAAATATTTTATTTTCCGCCGATATATTAGAATTCTAGTGCCGGGTTGCAAGAACGTATTTAACGGTTCGTTAAACGCTTTTGTTGGTTTAAACCTTCTGCTAAATAATTTTGGGTTGCAAGAACGTATTTAAAGATGATTGGTTCGTAAAAGCTGTATTTAAACTAAAGGTTGAATATCGGAGCTTTAAACTATAAAGTATCCACTAACCTGATTTGTTTCATTGAAATAAATAAGCATTTGGTGACTATATTATCACGCGAGAGAGGTAAGATAGAAATACATTAATTTAATTGAGTTTTCTTTAGTTTCTGAAACGTTTTAAGCGATATTATTAATTATTATAGATATTCATTCGATGAAGAGAAAAAGTGAGGTTATAGTTTATTCCCAGTTTCTTTATAATTTAACATCTGACAGCCAGATCTACCAACGTATTTATTATTTTTATTTTACGATATTTGAATATTTAAACATTTTTTGTTTTGTAACCTAATATTAACAATTAAAATTTAAAGAATACAAATATAATTACTATTTTTATTTATTTTTTAATTTTTTTTTTTTTAAAAACATTCACACTTTTCTCATTCACACTCACATTCACACACACATTCACACGATCTTTTCGGCAACTTAGGCCATTTAAGACTTTTACGATAACCGTTGAAAATAAATATATCTATTGTGGGGTCCAGGCATTTTTTTTAAGTCATTTGGTATCCAAATGCCTTAAATAAAATTATCGGATGCTGGGGTCCGAACCCGCGACGTTCGGTATAGAAGGTAGGCACGCTACCAACTACTCAAGCCCCCGTGGGCTTTATTTATTTTATAATTTTGGTACTATTATAAATTATGCAATTTGACAATGCGCCCTTGCGGTCAACTTGGCCAACTACATAGAAAGCTGTCATTTTCGGTGGCCCAATCGTTTTGCATCTATCTATATATCTTAACAGTAGGGAATAGTTAATCGTTCCTTTAAAGTTGCTTTAGCAACAGCCTATAATTTTAAAGCCCAAAGCGATGTTTACTAACAGACTTTTAAATGTTTACAGAACTGTTTTCTTGCAACCCGGCATAGATGTAAAATTTATAAGTATGGGAAAATGTTTATATTTTGTTACCATGGCAACCATTTCTCCTATCTTTCCCAATGGAGTATTAGATTTAAGTGGTCTTCAGAAGATTTCAATCACAAAATGAGAATATACATTTTAAATACATATAAATGAAAAATTTGATTTTTTTTTTTTAGAATTTTTTTTTTTTTTAGATATTAAAATATTGAGTTCGTAGTGATATATCGACGCTCTCAATAGAAAAGTGCCTAACTCCACATTTTTTCGAAAATAATTTTTTCGTATTTTCTTTTTATTAATTATTAAATTTCTGTTATAGAATTCTGATAAGAAATATCAGAATATAGTATTATCAATCAATCACTAATATTTTTTTTTCTTTTGTTTCAGGTAAGTCTTTGTGTTGACTCTCGTTAGTACTTCACTATGCATTTCTTCTTGAGTAAGTCCTAGAAAATACAGGGTGGTTATAATTAAACTGACGGTTTATAGGATGACATAACTCGGGCAACGAATACCGTTTGAATTTTTTTTTTTTTTTTAAATGAAACTTTATTAAAAAAAAAAAACTTTTATTTGATGACCTCAAATTTTTTCGCTCTTCTATCAGCATGTCGCGTTACAAGCCTTGACGTCAAAGGCCGTGACGCTACAGGCCATGACGTCACAAGCCGTGACGATAAAAATAAGAAAGTTGAAATTTAATATATATGACGAATTATAAAAAAATAATTGTGAGATTTAATTATTCAATTTTTAAATTGATAAAATATAATTTTTAAAATAATTTAAAATGATTCAAATCTTCAATTATTAAATATTGTTCTCAGTTTTTAACATGCGTCTATTGATTTCCCATTTTCCAATTATTAAGTTAAGATTAAAAACGCGATTTTAATACCCTTAATTGAATAATTTTCTGAAAATTAAACGCCTACGATCCGAAAAAAAGTTTCACTTGCATCGTGGTTTCATAAAACCACACAATGATTTCTTTTTTACTAAATTTAAGAAAGAATTCAGTACGTAACATTGTTTAAGAGAAATTCCTGCTACGACCCAACGTGTTATAGAGAATACAGACCATCTTTTAATATCTATAATTTTAAAAAATAAAAGAGAATCTTCCCTTAAGCTTCTAAAAAAATTCAATTATAATTTATCATAAATTTAGATTCCAACACCTATGCATAGGAGATATGTTTTTTTTTTTTTTAAGGCTCTAAGAATGAAAAATGAGGGTTATAAATAAAATTTAAAAAAAATTTCATAATTCGCGAATTTATTAAAAAAAAGTTGTATTAAAGCGTGATATTAGTGGTGGGCGTTATTTAAATGTAATTCAACTAAAATAATAAATCGTGAACCTGAAGAGAGTAGAGAGAGAGAGAAAATAAACTTTTCTCTATATTCTTTGTCCTTTTGTTTATGTGGGAATCCATTTTTGGAGATCAATGAAATTCCAACACATTATGGGATTGATTTAATAAGAAACTTGAAACATTTAAATCTTTATTTGATTAAAATTAAATTGTATGTCTTTTTCTTTATAAGCCAATCAGAGACGCTCCAAATTAATTTTTATTTTAACAAAATGGCAACACATTAAATTACAAGTAGATACGTAGGGCTTATAGCTGGTAGTTCAATCAGGATAGGTGAAAAGGTGAAGAAATTCTGCAGCTAGTTGTATTTCATTATTTTATTCCCACCACTTTGACGTTTCGATCATCCTCAGAACTAATGTGCACATAACAAGAGACGAAATAAAGATTAGTACCGGGACAAAAACATTATCAAACATTATAAATTTTTCATCTTAGAGTACAATAATATCTTAGAATATATTTTTTACAAGGCTCTTACAATCAAATATAAGATTTTTTAAGAAAATTGCATAATTAGAAACGTCAACGTGGTGGGAATAAAATAATGAAAAACAACTAGCTGCAGAATTTCTTCACCTTTTCACCTATCCTAAATTACAAGTGTTCTACTGTATATCACTTTACTTAGAAAAACTTCCTTGTAGAATAAGGCGGAGACAAAAAAAAGCAAACGTTTGGGGTCGTAGGACCCACGGCAGGAACGGAAGGGAAAAGGAGGGGGGCGTGGCCTCGCCAAGACTTCGGCTAATCTCGCCTTCCTCCGACTTCTCTCGGGCGTTGGGAACGCGTTTTTGTTACGTTACATTTTCTCCAGATTCACGCCGCGTTAAAGAAGTTCGTTCTAAAAAAAAACTTCAAGGCTTATATAGTCAAATTTCTTTTATACGGGGTGGCCCATTATAATGGGATCGGTAAATTGTGGCTATATTGTTGCACTTTTTTAAACTTTTATCCTTCAGCAAACTTTTTACGGCTACAATTTTAAAATATTTGACCACTGATCGCTAATCGTATACAGGGTGTAACGATACAAAGTTCTGTTTTGTCAAGGAACGCCCTGCCCCCGGGCTTGGTGTTGTTGGTACCGTGCCTACCTTCTATACCGGGTCCGGACCCCAGCCAGTCCGATGATTTTATTTAAGCCATTTAGTTACCAAATTGATATTATCCCATATATAACGGTTTTCGTAAAGTCTTATATAGCCTAAGTTGCTGAAAAGATTGTATGAATGGGGGGAAAAAAAAATTGTGAATGTTAAAAAAAAAAATGGAACGCCCTGTATATTATTGCATATTTTGATTGTCCGGTCAATTTTAGTGGGACTTTATTAAACATACTTGGTACTTAAGGCAAGCCGTTTAGGCGTTATTTGACATTTATTGAAAAACCACTTGTTCAGTTACAGCCGAATATCTCCCAAACCATAAAACATAGAAAGCCCTGGTTGTGCACCATTGTTAACCATGAATGGTGGAACCTAAAGGTAGTGTGTCGAAATGATACGCTTCTTGTTGCACCAGTAATTATTGATAGAACTTTGACATTTTAACACCAGTGTTAAAAACTTAGTTTATAGAATAACAATCACTAATTTTTAGATGTTTAGTTGTTGCAAAAGACAAAATTTTGGATACCCCTTTTTTATAATTCTTTTAATTCCTAAAGTTCAATGTCCTTTTATCCATTCATTCATTAAACGTATTACAAGAGGATAATACTCTCTTTGTATAAAATAACAACAACAACAACAAGATTCAAAAGCAAAAGGCTCTTGTTTCCATTAGAGTCTTCCTCTTCAACAGAAAATCTCTCTGAATTTTCATCTATTTTAGGTGCTGATTTTGAATATGAAGCTCTCAGCATAAATTAAAGTGGGGACTGGGGATTTCCTCTTAAACATCCCCCTCCCCTCCCCCTCCTCCTTTAAGTCAACTCACTCACTATCAACTTCTACTACATAAACATCCAATGCATATGCAAAATACGGAATATACAATTTTAAATAATTCCTTAAGTGAGATTAAAAGTTTTATCGAAATGTAAATTCTCTGAGATGGAGGAGGTATTTGAATTTTCCAAATTCTTGCTTCTGAATTCAGAGCAAAATAAAAATCACACCCCAAATTCTAGTTGCCTACTGTTCTTGATATTATTACATTAATAAAATTCGCCAACATTGCCATACATCTTCCCGAATGTCCAATCATTCAACATAAGCTTCATGCTTATATAAATACTATTTTGGCGCTTTTGCTCGTAACGTTGATTGTTTTCTTTTTCCTTTATTTCTCACAAATACACAGGCCTAAGGAATACACATTTAGGCGGGCCACAAGTTGAGGCGCAGCTTGGTGAGGTGACGCAGGGTGACTCACGGTGAATTTCTGTGAAACACAAAAATGTTAAGGACCCCGCAAGTTTCCATTGCAGGGTGACAGGCAGTATTCACTGTATGTGACCCTGAGTAATGCAGCTCTCATGCCGCAGTTTTCTTCAGTTGTCACCGCGTGTTTTGTGGAAAAAATTGGAAGAGAAATTAATTGAGGCTGTGCGAATGCGTCAAATTATATATGATACGAACCATGCCATGTTATTAAATTCTTTAGTAAATGCAAATTCCCCATGACTTTTTCTTTTCTCCAAATACAAATGTTTCGCTGATTTTTTTTGCATCAGAAGAGCTGCAGCTATCATTTCGTCCTCACACACAATTTCTGATTCCGATTCTGAAATGAAATACATCAGAAATAGTCCATTAATAGCCATTTTGAAACTGTTTGATAAAACTGCGTTTTAATTTGCGGTGATCTCTCACCAGCAGCTTTTCACCGCAGACATTCACAGTGAGTCACCCTGCGTCACCTCACCAAGCTGCGCCTCAACTTGCGGCTAGCGGTCGTTTAACGCGAAAGCTTTGAGCTATAGAGCTAAAAGAAAGGCTGTCTCAAAAATAATTTTTTCGAACAACGTTTGATATTTTCGTTTAATCTCATGAAAGAGTAATTTCATAAAAAAATCTCTTCGAATAGTCTTCTGCCTTTGTTGGAGTATGAAATACGTAGTTTGATGTCAGAATAGTTTTGGTATTTTCTCTTTAAGATATTCGTACCATCTGACTTTCAATTTTCAATTGAGTAGGCCTACTAGTACTACGTTTTCAGCTTTTTTACATTTCCTTAAAATTTGATCTAAAGATTTTGATTAAAATTCAAAAATCAATAAATGTATATGGATCGCGAATTCTCCCTTAGATGCCAACAGTGGGCAGAGGACAGGAAAGGCTCAGGGTACTTTACTAATGCCTGACGCCAACTCTCGGACTTGACTTCCGACAATGGCTGGTGTCTTGCTATGAACTGCAATCGGCTAATTAGCAAGCACCGCCAAATCATTCTGCGTCCCTACCGTAAAGGTGGATTCACACCGGAACCTGACTTGCACCTCCATAGGAATACATAGGTTGGGTTCGCCAACGGATTAAACTCAATTCAAGTCAGGTCGATCCCGGTGCGAATCCACCTTAACACTCCAACCTAGTGAATGATTTAGGGCTGGAATCCCACTCTTTACTTTACTTAACATTTACTGATTTTTGCCTATCACCTGATATTCTTTGTCTTGTTATTCGGAACCATGTCAGATTTATCATCCCTTCGTTTACGACACCACGCCAGGCCATTCTACAATTATTCTTATTATCCATTTCTCTCTTTCACAATATATTATCTCTCCATTCATAATTACCCGGCTTTTATCCACCCTTTCGGCCTAAACCAGTTCAAATTACATTTCGGTCTAACTTCAAGAAAGAAGAATTATTTTTTATAACAACTTTGGGCGTGAATAAAATAATTCTGTTTCATAACTTAAAGTGTTTCATTTCGTTTTCCCAGGAGTAAGTCGGTCTTATGTAAGCTAAATAATACAGTCCAACCCACCATCTTCCAGCATCATTTGTAAACCGATAGTATATTCTCATTTTGACCTCAAAATTGTTTGAAGAACTCTTTACTCTTGTACTTCATAAAAAAAGAATTGATATGATAACAAAATTTAAGGATTTTTCTATGTTTTGAAACTTTACATCTTGAATTCAAATATATCGGCGGAAACAAAAAAATCTGGTGTGGCAAGGACAGAACACAACTTTCAATTACCGAAGGTAATAAGGGTGTGTCGTTGAGTTGCCGTCCATCATTTGAAAGTCTTCGGTCCGTCGAACGTTCTGGGATGAGATGAAAAGCGTCGCAGAATTACCAATTCTTGACCTTGTGAAACTTGTCTGCTGAGCGACCAGTCTCATCAGATATTTCAAATTTAATTGTCTTTTTGGCTGCATTAGGACTTTTCAATATAAGATTTTTCTCGATTTATTTCATTGGGCGTTCAACAGTATTATTTATTTAAGCCGCCCATTCATAAGAGTAGCTACTCTAGTATTATTATCTTTACGAATATTTAAAAATTTTCCTATTTGTTTTTAGCATAGAGAAATTATCTCTTGGCAAACTTTGACAAATGTGTCTTAAATTTAGAGGATGAGTCTTGCGTCGTCTCGGTCGTCGATTTAATGGAGTTTCTCTCTCGTGTTTCCGTTTCCTCTCTAAATCAAAATGCATGGTCAGCTTCGATTGAGAGGGTTTCCTTTCCCTTTTACTTTAGGGTTGAACTCTCTCTCTCTTTCACTAATCTCAACGAGTCTTGCCGACTAATTGAATCAATCTCTAATACAAGAGAAGAAGGGATGTCCAAATGCGAATAGCCAAAGCCATAAAATAGTCTAATCAATTGCTACAACCAATCCAATAAATTCACCTACCTAATATGAGTAGAGTGAGCTTTTTAAATGAAATTTAAATTTATTGCAGTATTGGACCAAGGTGTTGTTGTTAGAGAATAACAATAAAATGTATTGTTTTGTACTTTATTCTAAGGTCTGGCTAGCAACAGTTTCGGTAGCCCAACTACCATCTTCAGGCCCGCAAATATGCTTGATAAGAGAGCCCACGTTATTCAGGTAAAAATGTTTCTGACAAAAATGAAATGTATTAGTGTTTTATTGATCAGGTTGATATACAAAAATACAATTATGAAACTGACAACTTATGTGATAATAAAAATATACATGGTGTCCGAAAAAGAACTCCCTAGTTTTAAGAAACTGTTATTTAATGTAAAATATACATATTCCAGTGATTAATACATTAAATGAAAGGTGACTTAATAAAGTTTTTTTACCACTAGTACACCTCGATATGCGATCCATTTGTGGACCAATCTCCCTTCAGGTATTAGTTAACATATCAGGTGTGACCGATGTTACTGCCGCTAAGATTCTCTGACGATGTCAGGTATTTTCTCTGCATACACAGAGTTCTTGACATAACCGCACAGGAAAAAACCCACTGGTGTTATGTCTGGGGTTCTTGGAGGCAATGCGATTGGGCCACCTCTACCCATCCATCTTGCTGGGAAACGGGCATCTAAGGCTGAGCGCCCATTGGATTTTTTCCTCTGGGGTTATGTCAAGTGTATGCAGAGAAGATACGTGACATTGACCATCTTCGTCAGAGAATCTTAGCGGCAGTAACATCGGTCACACCTGATATATTAACTAATACCTGGAGGGAGATTGGTCCACAAATGGATGGTAATTAAGTCACCTTTCATTTAATGTATTAGTCACTGGAATATGTATATTTTACTTTAAATAACAGTTTCTTAAAACTAGGGAGTTCTTTTTCGGACACCCTGTATAAGTAAATTAAATAAAAATGTATTTCGCAGGCCTGAAGATGGTAGTTGGGCTACCGAAACTGTTGCTAGCCAGTCGCCAAGAATAAAGCAAACAACAATACATTTTATTGTTATTCTCTAGCCATAACACCTTGGTCCAATACTGCAATAAATCTTCCTCTTCTTGTAAATATTATTGAAAATTGCACCAATCCAACGGAAAATTTATAAATGAATCCCATCAAACTACTGAACTGAAATTTCAACCCTAGGCTCTAGTTTGATACATTGTATTAAATGATATGTTTCAAATTTTTATTGGTGAAATAATACACTTTATACGTAATTCGATCAGCTGTGATTCTTATTCAAAAGTGTATTAATTCACCAATAAAAATTTGAAACACATTCAGGTCTATTCTCTAAGCAAACACTTTAAATTTTAACAGCGATAATTCTTTTTAACACTTCCTTGCTTCAAATTGCTATCCTGTAAGCAAAAACTTTAATTAAGATTTAAACTTTCGACCGTTGGTTCTCGTTGAAACATTTTGTAAATTAAAATTAAATATACAAATTGAAACAAATAACCTAGTGTTTAATTTGTATATTTAATTTTAAAAACTTTAAAGTCAAATCGTTAACATTTAGTCAGTAGTTTTAAAAATTAATGTCATGTTCATAGGGTGGCTTTAATATTTTAACGCCGTATTTAATGCATCAAAATGGCGTCCTTAACCTAAAAAGTAAGGTTATGTTTTTGACAGCTTTGAAATAAAAGCAACATGTTAACGTCGCTGTTAAAACTTTGTTTAGAGAATAGCATTTTTTAAAGCTGGTGTATTAGTTCACCTTGTAACACCCAATTTATGATGTTAATGTCTGTTTTTAGAGAATAGACCAGGTTGAAAGGTAGAAATTTTTTAATTTTATTACGGTATATGGCCTAAGAGCAAAAGAATATAATATTTTCCGATTCTCAATCATTTAAATTCGCCGATATTTTATAGAATTTGGTGGAAAGAGTATTTTTTTATTTTTTAACTTCAATTTATTCCCTTCAAGTGAGAGAGCTGAGAAAGCAAAAGTTGAAGAAATAAACCCAATATTAAAAAACTTTTCTCTATCGACCATTTTATTTATGAAAAAAAAAAAAATAAATTTTTTAACCAATAATATTGAAAATCTCTAGATTCATTAAATTGTATCAGGTCAAACAAAAAACAAAACAATGGATTTGCTTTATTTACATTAATGGTATTTCGACACTTGGCTGTATTTGAAGATAACACTCCACAAATGTCTTATCACTTCGCGTTTTTACTTTCTCTTACCTATATGTATATGTTAATATATATGTAGAAAAAGTATTGTATTCATGTCAAAAATTCGATGTCGAGATTTTGATGGATATACACGTTTAAAAGACCCCTGAATCCAAAAAAAGTGGTTTGGCATGGTTTGTCTGTGTGTGAACAAAATATCTCAAGAACGAAAAGAGTGAGGAGGATGAAATTGTATATTTAAGTTTGCTACCTCCATGGGACGTGACACGAAGCTTTTGAACAAAATCGACCAAAGAGTACTAGTACTTTACTGATGCACTTTTTCTGTTTTTTTGTCGATTTTCTCAAAATTCACTTCAACGATTTGGATAAAATTACAAAAATCAATCATTTTTTAGATGCTCTTTAAAATGTATATTCTCATTTTGCCATTGAAACTTTCTGAAGACCACTTTACTCTTGTACTTCATAGGAAAGAGGAGAAATGGTTGCTATGGTAATAAAATATAAATTTTTTCCCATATTTATAAATATTACATGCCCCCGGGTGTGGCATAGTAGGTAGCGTGCCTACCTCATATGCCAAACGTCGCGGGTTCGGACCCAGGCAGTCCGATGATTTTATTTAAGCCATTTGGATACCAGATGGCTTAAATAAGAAATGCCCGAACCCACAATATATCTATTACTTACAACGGTTATCGTCTAAAGTCTTATATGGCCTGAGTTGCCCAAAAGACTGTCTGAATGTGTGTGTGAGTGTGAGTGTGAATGAGAAAAAAGTGTGAATGTTTAAAAAAAAAATAAATAAATAAATTAAAAAATTTTACATCTTGAATTCTAATATATCGGCAGAAACTAAATATATGTCGACACGAAAATTTGGTGTGACTTGCCACATAGCACACCTTACCTTCGGTAATCGAAAGTTGTGTTCTGTGCTTATCACATCAGATTTTATTTATTAGTATTCATCAGTAAGAAAATTGCATATTTCAACAAACACGAGATTCTTTTTGTTTTTGTTGTTTGAAGAAAAGCAACATGCAATTTCTAAAAGTGAATTTGTGATTCATTAAATAAAAGAAGAGAAGGAAAAAATAGACGCCTCCTTCTTCATAAAGCATCTACACTTTGTAATATCTCGTATATTTAATTCGCACTCTCCTCAAGGGCGGATACAGGGCCGCAGACAGACTTGACGGGCCCCGGGGCGGCTACTTACTAATACGGGCCCCCCCCCCCCCCCCAAAAAAAAACAGTTTTTTTTAGTATATTAATGCTACTGTGTCCTTCATGCCAACAATTTTTTACACAGTTTTTGACACAAATAGTGTACATAGCTTACAATATTTATTTAAATAAAGTTATTTAAAAATTTTTCAAAATTTCCTAAACAAAGAGTTACAATAATTTATCGAGGCCAGATCCGGACAGAGGATTTCCGGGGAAATCTGGGGGTATGGAAGATTTTTTTGAAAATTAGCCTTTGAAATCTGCGATTTTAGCTATCCTGAGTCGTGAAAAAGATCAAACTTGATTTGAGCTTAAAGGGCCCGGGCCCCTTGAGGAAAAAAATTTCAAGAAAATGATATTTTTTTAATTGAAATTTAAAGATTTGAGCTTAAAAGGTCCGGGCCCCCTGAGCAAAAAATTTCAAGAAAATGATTTTTTTTTAATTGTAATTTTAACCATGAAATTTAATTTTTATTAGAATTTTAAGGTGGGAGCGCAATGGGCCCGGGCCCCCTCGGAGGGCCCGGGCCCCGGGGATATAGCCCCCCTGCCCCCCCCGTGTCTACGGCCCTGGGCGGATACAAGGGGGGGGGGGGGGGTAAAGGGGTAATTACCCCCTGAGATTTGGAAAAAAATGTATTTTTAATGTAAAATTTTAAAAATTAATACTTAAAAATTTGATTTATATTTATATTCTGGCAAACAAGTACAGAATTCGCCTTTGAATTACCGAAATTAAGAAAAAAAATGTGTGCTGTGTGACCAGTCACTCCAGATTACCCCCCCCCCCACCTCTGGATCCGCCACTGACTCTCCGTGGACCTGGTTATCTCCATATAAATAGGGATTTTGATTAATTGATTTAAACTTTCTCCATTAAGTTGATTAGTAACTAAAAAAAAATCTGGTGTGACTTGTCACACAGCACACAACTTTCTCCTACCTTCGGTAATCGAAAGTTGTGTTCTGTGCTTGACACACCAGATTTTTCGTGTCGACATGTATTTAGTTTCCGACAGTACGGTACATTCGATTTTCAAGATGTAAAATTTATAAGTATGAATATAAATTAGGGACCGACCGAAACAAGATTTTCAACCGAAACCGAATATTCGGCCTCAACCTTAGTTTCGGCCGAAACCGTAACCGAAACCGAAACTTGTATTTCCTATAAAAATTTTTTTTTCATTTTAATTTGATTTTTTTTTTTTTTTTTTTTTTTTGCATGCGAGTCTCATTCCATTTTTTCAGACTCTGGTTTCGGCCGGCCGAAAGTTTCGGCTACTTTTTGGCCGAAACCGTAACCGAAATCGAATATTCGGTAGGTTCTTAATATAAATATTTATATGAGGATGCGTTACAAGGGCAGCTAAGGCGAAAAATAAAACAAAATCTATTTTTTGTCGACGTTTCGAGTGCCGATCGCACTCTTCATCAGGACAAAAATGATGTCAATTCGTCAGGTCGTTTGACATGGCAGTATAGCAACGTTTTAACCATTTTTACATTTACTTGAAGACTCTCGACGTCGACAAAAAATAGATTTTGTTTTATTTTTTCGCCTTGGCTGCCCTTGTAACGCATCCTCATATCATAATATCCAGCCATCAAGAAACAACTAGTAAATATTTATATTTTGTTACCATTTCTCCTAATTAAAGATATTTTTCTGCACTCTGTTGTTTTATTCACTATTTTTTTTTTTTTTTTTTTTTTAAACACACTTTTTTCTCATTCACACTCACACTCTCACACACATTCACACAGTCTTTTCGGCAACTCAGGCCATATAAGACTAACGATAACCGTTGTATTAATAATTATATATATTAAGGGTCCAGGTATTCTTATTTAAGCCATCTGGTATCCAAATGGCTTAAATAAAATCATCGGAATGCCTGGGGTCCGAACCCCCTCAACCCTTGGTATACAAAGCAGACGCTCTACCTACTACGCCAAGCCCGGGGCCTATTAATCACTTAACGCAACAGAAAAATGGAGTATTACATCAAGCAATATGAATTCAGTTTAGTAAACAGAAATTTTTTTTTTCAATTATCTCTTTATTTAAAAGAGTTGCCTCCTTTGACGTAAATAAAAAAAAAGAGAAGACGAATAGAATCATTGAAATCCCGACTCCTGAGGGAAATGGAAATTGTTTATATTTCTTTCCGTCTAATTAAAAAAAAGAAGCGACTTTTTTGTTTAGACGATAAATCAGTCAGAGAGAGCTTTTTCTTTTTCTTTTTAGCCGAAATAATAAACAAATATAAAATCTCTATCTACTTAGTTCTTTTGCAACAGAGAGCGAGAGGGTGACATTAAAAACTAGAGAGAGAGAGGGGGAATTATTCCTCTTATCAGAGGAGAGAGAACAAGAAGAGGCCAGCCAGCCAGCCACTCAATCTTCTTGCTTGTGCACTTTAACACCTTGGATAAATAGATAAGGGGGCTGACAGACAAGTGCTGGGTGGGTGGAAGGAGATCATCGAGTTACATACAATACACTTGCGGAGTCTTTTTTATATTAAACATATTAAAATTTAAAATGATTGATAATCTCTAATAAGACAACGAATAAAAACACACAAGGGGATGTGTTTTAATATAGTATTTTTTTGATGCTACATATTTCGACACTTCTTTAATTACTATATTATCTTTAATATTAATAACAATTTGTAAGAGATATTAAAAATTTAACTAGAAGAATATATGAGTATATATGTATATATTCTACATCTCTTTCTTTTGGTCTTTCCGTGATATTCTTGATAATTTCACTTCTTATGTTAGATCTTATTTTTAAGGGTTAATAATTGATAAGAATAAAATTAGATTTTAACCAATAGTAAAGAAATGAATAAAAGAATAAAACAAGCAAAAGTGAAGTGACAAATAAATATTTGTGATTATAAATATAAATAGAATTATAAATAGCCAAATTCAATTGTTAATAATTAATAAAAATTTAATTTATAAAGAATAATCATTGTTAGATTTAATTATTTAAATTCTTAATTAATTAATATAAACAATTTTTAAGGGAATTGCCCTCGGGGCTTGGAGTAGAGGTTAGCGTGCTAACCTCGTATACCAAACGTCGCGGGTTCGGACCCCAGGCAGTCCGATGATTTTATTTAAGCCATTTGGATACCAAATGACTTAAATAAGAATGCCTGGACCCTAAATCTATATATATAAAAATGAAATGGGAAAAATGTATGTATGTATGTAAATATGTATGTATATGTTCTATAGAAATCCACAATTTTCAATGAATCCATTTGAAATTAAGTATACATATAGTATATGGCTCTGGGAGTAACGTAGTAATAATTTGAATCTCTTAAATGTTTTGGAAAATTAATTATAATCAAATTTCTTCAATATGGGAACACAAAATCAACAAATTGGCTAGAAATTAGAGAGCGTCCTTTATGCTGTGTGAACCAGCTTCCTACCTGACTATGGGCTGGGGGTGGGGGCTACGCAGCAGTTGAAAAACGAAGAGAGGTGACTGACCCTTTAAACAGTCATAAACAGACCCTTTTGTGCTGTTCCCAATAGGTACCCTCGCCTCGCTTGAATATAAGATCCTTCCTTAACATCTTAACACTTGCATTGCAACAAGAAATATCCCAAATTGGGAATAAACTTGCTCGCCGAAGGCGAGCAAGGGGTCCAGGGGCGCAGCCCCCTGGCTAGGCGAAAAGCCCGCCGAAGGCGGGCTTTGCGACTAGTAATATATATTTATAACGGTTATCGTCAAAAGTCTTAAATGGCCTAAGTTGCCGAGAATGTGTGTGTAATTGGAAGTGTGAATGTGAAAAAAGTGTGAATGTTTAAAAAAAAAAAAAAGGAATTTGAAGGATTAAAGGGGCTGTTGTATTTATCATTCATTATTAGTACTCTTTGACCGATTTTGTTCAAAAACTTCATATTATGTTCCATGACTTTAATCAATTTCAACCTCCTAGCTCTTTTCGTTCTTGAAGAGAAGGTAAAAAGAAAAGTAAGCCTATTATTCATTTTTAAAACAAATAGTTATTTTATTTTTATAAATAATACTAGAATAACCAGGATGTTGCTCTTCCTAGAACCCCGTGCCCGCTTTCGGCGAGCAATTTCCCGTCTTTGGTAGAGTTTGAAGGAAATAAAGAGAAGTAGGTGGGCGTGGCTTCGCTAAGGCTTCGGCTAACCTCGTCTTTCTCCGCCGTCGCTCGGGCGCTTGAACGCATTTTTGTTAGGAACGCATTTTTGTTACATTTTGTTACATTTTCTCCCAATTCACTCTGCGTAAGCCGCGTTAAAGAACTTGGTTCCAAAAAAATTCTTTCATCACTTCACCAACAGTGGGATATTCCACTCCACGTAACTTCTTATTTTTTCGTATTTTGCACTTTATCCTAAAAGTGAACGATTTGTTTCCGACACTACTTTGAATTATTTTTGATTAGTCTATGATCGAGTTTCCGTAATATACTTATAAATTGAAACCTTTTCAAATGGAATTTTTTTATTTCCTCTACTTTTTAGTTATATTAAAAAAAGCACATTTAGAAACGTGTGAGAGAACTCGGTATGTTTTATGAAGAGCTATATAAAAATTCATTTTTTTTTTTTGTCTGACACAAATGGATAGTCTCAGCACCTTGCTAATAGGGCGGCAAACCTTACGGGCTCTCTGTGACAGAGGCGTTAATCAACTGCTGACCATGGAGAGAGGGCGAGAGCCCCACCCATGTTGATGTTTCTGTTAGTGTCATTACCGGATTCCCGCAGGGGAAACAAAATATCCATAATAAAAAAAAAGTGTTTAAATTAAAAAAAAAAAAGAAAAAAGGTTTTTCTTTTGCTAAAAACTGAGATTTTATACTTACTCTCTAATATCTAAGATAATAGAGTGTCTGTCTGTCATTCATGTCGAAATAAAATTTTGCACCCTTATAGAGGAAAGTCAGGGGCGTATATAGAAATTTTTTTCGGGGGGGGGGCACGAACTCAAAAATTTTTCTGCGGAAAATTTTTTTTTAAGAAACTAAATTTTTTTTTCACACGAAATTTTTTGCGGAACATTTTTTCTTTTGCAGAATCTAAGTTTTCCACCCTGCGGAAAAATTTGTTGCGCTGATGTCTGTATATCCCTATATATGTATATGTGTTTGGGAAATTTCGGGGGGGCCCGGGCCCCCTCGCCCCCCCCCCCCCCCCCCCCTTATATACGCCCCTGAGGAAAGTTCTCCTTAAATAGAGAGGCTCAAAAATTTCTGAAAATACAGATACTGGTTTCTATAAATAATTAAATTTTTCAAATGAAAATTCCATATTAAATTCATTTTGAATTTGACTGAATACTCTGACCTGATCAATCGTTATTTAATTTTATAAAATGCCTATCAAAAAACATAAGAGGGTTTCTATTGACTAAACACTACCCATGAAGATGGTCGCAGAGTCATCCGAAACGTCGGCGTGTAGGTTCGAATAAAAATTATATATAATCATAGCCGCTTGACCTTTTATTTATCCTATTAATAAAAATCTGGTGTGACTGGTCGCACAGCACACAACTTTCTCTTACCTTTGGTAATCGAAAGTTGTGTTCTGTGCTTGTCACACCAGATTTTTCGTGTCGACATGTATTTAGTTTCCGCCAATATATTAGAATTCAAGATGTAAAATTTATAAGTATGGGAAAATGCCCTTCGGGGCTTGGTGTAGGGGTTAGCGTGCTAACCTCGTGTACCAAAAGTCGCGGGTTCGGACCTCAGGCATGGATACTAAATGGCTTAAATAAGAATGCCTGGGCACCATATATGTATATTAATCAATAACGGATATCGTAAAAGTCTTAAATGGCCTAAGTTGCCGAAAAGGATTCAAAACGTGTATATCCATCAAATTCTTAACATCGAATTTTGACATAAATCCAATACATAATAAATATAAATAAGAGAAAGTAAAAAAAAGACAAGATATTCGATTATTTTATGAAATTTTAATCTTCTCTTCTCTAAATGAAGTATCACCTAATGAACTCAATTTAAAAGGGCGTAGAGTCGAGTGAATGGAATAATTCCACCCTCACCTCAGACCAGACACATTAGACGAATATATTCCCCTCTATCCTCATTCACGTGTAATTTAATAATGAATTCATGTTTAATGTATAAAATCTGGTGGAATATAAATACGTTGACTTGCCCATGCCTTTGGGTAGGACACAAAGGACCCTAGTGACGACACGCATATGCAGTACCACCACCACCACCACCGACCCATAGTCATATCTCTTCACCGTTTTTGGGGAGAACACAATAGCAAACACAAAACCTCTCTCTCTCTTTGAACATTCGAGCGGATAATAACCCTGTTAATTCCACATAAAAGGTTTTTTTTTTTATATATACATACACACATACACACAACCACAAATAAACAAATCCTTTACTCTCTCCCTTCATTTTTTTTTTTTTTTTTTGGTTGTCAAATCAAATGTAATAATGATTCACCTATTCTGTTAATCCGTTTATTAATGGGGTCATATCAACGGAGTTTAAATACACTCCACATTCAAAAAAAAAAAAAAGAAGAAATACATCTAACAACTACACTGTTAAAAAAACTTCCAAAAAACTTCCTATACAAGTATAGGAACTCTGTTTCATAAACTGTTTATGAATATATATGAGAAAGTTCAATTTGTTGCCAACCTAACAAATTTCTTGTATATTTTAAAATTAATTATTTTGGTGAAATTGTTAATTTGAATTTGAATTTTTATAGCTATTTAGTTCAATTACTTTATAAAAATTACTTAATTATTTCGATTGTAATATATACTTCATAAATATTTAAATAGTTTAGAGCGCGAATTTCAAACCAGAATTTAATAAATTTAGATTTGTGAAATAAATTTTAAAAGAATAATTTCAAGTTTCCTTAAAATAATTATAAAATAATATTAATAAAAATTCCTTGAGGTAGTCGAGTTATTTGAGATCGTTTAGACCAGTTATTCTCAACTTGTCGCGGGACACTTTTAACGATTTCAAAATTTGGCGGCACACAAAGAAAAAGATAAGTTTAAAAGTTGGTAATTTGTTCATAAACTTTTATATTAATTTTATTTCATATCCTGGGAATATTAATATTAAACCAGGAAAGTATATGGAAAATGATTGAAAATTCATATTTTTTTTTTTACAGTGTAGAGAGAGGATGTTGATGCAAATGCATGTTTCGATAGAAGCTGAAAACGTTCCTGAAACTTTGCATTTATCCATTTCATGAGTATTCGATTCGAAATAACCCTATTTGTCCCGAGCAATTGGCTTTTTTTTGAATTCCATGCACAATGCATGTTTTGCTAACAATTTTATTTTTCAAGAATATTTTAACTTTTTTTAAAGACACACAACTTTCGATTACCGAAGGTAGGAGTAGTAGGAGTGCTTGTCACGTAATACTTTACTGATGCCCTTTTTTTCCTATTTTCTCAAAATTCGCTCTAACGATTTTGATTAAAATTCATAAATCAACTATTTTTTAGATGCTTTGTAAATTGTATATTCTCATTTTGCCCTTGAAATCTTCTGAACTACACTTTACTCTTGTACAGTGAGTGCCACAATTAAGTCCCCACCTGATAGCTAAAGCCTTAAGTATATAGTATATAATGAAATAATTTTAATAACCGAAAAGGTAAAATGTAAAATCTGGTACGGATGATTTAATTTTACCTTTTCAAATTTAAAATTTTTTCACCATATACCATATATTATAGCTATCAGGTGGGGACTTAATTGTGGCGCTCACTGGACTTCATAGGTCGACATAAAAGATCTGGTGTAACAAGCACAGAACACATACTTTTAATTACCGAAGCCAAGAGAAAGTTGGTGCTGTGCGGCCAGACAAACGAGATTTTTGGAACTGACTTCTTTATCACGGCTTACGCAGGGTGAATCGGGAGAAAATGTAACGTAACAAAAACGCGATCCTAACACCTGCCGAAGTCGGGCTTTCCATCTATATATATATATTCATATTAAATTATATTCTGAGTTGAAGAAAAGGCGTGAGGAACTTTGTTCCTGACGGGAGTCCTACGACCCCATACATTTGCTTTTTTTTAAATAATTATTTTCCCTTATAATAATTCTCTAGGGAATTCATTTCAATATGATAATGGCACAGAGTATTTCGCGCTACTTGAACACAATTCAATTGGTTCCGTGGTACTTTGCATATTAATGAAGAAGCATTGTAGCGTATGCATTGTAGTAGCGATGAAAGATGAGAGCGAATTCTTAGTTGGGTGGGCAATTAATGCACTTTGTCTAAATGTCGTTGTCGTTAAATGACTGACTGACATGGTGATTGAATCAAGCATATTTTACTCTTGTACTCCATAGGAGAAATGGTTGCCATGGTAATAAAATAAAAATATTTTCCCATGTTTTGTCGGACACTAAATGGACCCTGTTACGCATTAGTGTGTCAAGCGCCAGAGAATTAACAATAAAGTTTTTTGTTTTTGGCGCTTGACACACTAATCAATAACAGGGTCCAAATATATGTCGACACAATACATCTGGTGCGACCAATCACACCAGATTTTCCTTTTATTTATTCGCCTATAATAATAATAATAGGGTTTACATATAAAGTTTTAAGAGTAAATGTTTGAACCTTTTTTTTTTTTTTTTTGCTTCCCGCTCCCTGGGAATTATCCTCATCAAGGAGAGAGGAGTGGTAAAGTGGTCTTTTTTTTCCTTTGCCTGCCACCTAAAACCCCTAAAAGATGGAGGTCAGGTCGAGTGCTCGTCGCTCTTTAAGAGCTATGATTAAAGCATAGAACAAGAAAGGGAGAGAGAATAATGTTTACATCTATAAAAAGCAAAAAACAATAACAAAAACTCTTTAATTTATTAATGGAAAATAATTTTAATTTCTTACATAACTCTTAACGTTTTACTTATTCGGCTTAAAACGCAACAGAAATGTTACAATTTTCAATTTTATTTATGTTTAAAGCCGAATATAGACATAACGGCTCATGCTTAGAGAAAAGTTGTGATAAATTGAGTTTTAGCACATTTAATTACCTTTCATTTAAGCGCAAAACGGGGTCATTAGGTCTTATAGTTCTCCTGTAATCTTAAAAAACAAAAATTCCAATAATACAAGTTTTGAATAACCCTACATGAAATTGCATCATATCTCAAAAACGATTAAACTTACGAAGCTGTGATTTGGCTTCAATTGTTTGAAATTTAATGTACTTTAAAAATGATAATAACAACTAATGTCAAAAGCACATATTTTTGAATTAAAATGCAAAAACTGAAAAATGTCCGAAAATTTTGAAGTTTTTCTCGTATTACGCAGGTAGCACAACTTTTTTTTGATTGCAAAATGTGATTTCACACTCTGCTAAGGGGTCCAAATAACATACCAAAAATGCAGCGTTACTTCGCGTTTGCGAATTTAATGTAAAATTTGACTGGACTATTACTGCAATTTTTGTTTTTTTACGATTACAAGAAAACTACAAGGGTTGCTGACCCCGTACTGCGCTTAAATGAAAGGTAATTAAATGTGCTAAAACTCTATTTATCACAACTTTTCTCTAAACTTGAGCGGTTAAGCCGATATTCGGCTTTAAAGATAAGCAAAACTGAAAATTGTAACATTTGTGAAAATCTTGTACATTTTTCAATCATCATATCTCAAAAGCTAATAGAGATACGGAGCTGTAAGTTGACTTGAATTATTTCAAATTTAATATACTTTAAAAATGATATAAACAACTAATGTCCAAAAGCACAGAGTTTTTGAATTAAACTGCAAAAACTGAAAAAAGTGCGAAAATTACGCAGTTTTTCTCGTACTACGCGGGAAGCACAACTTTTTTTTGATTGCAAAATGTGGTTTCGCACTCCCCCAAGGGGTCCAAATAACATACCAAAAATACAGGAATACTTTACGTTTTGCGATTTAAATGTCGATATTGACTGGCCTCTGTCAGTTTCAATTTTCAAACTGCGCACTTTTCTGCGCAGAATTGGCCCCAAAAATATAAATATCCCCGTGTATGACAGGTTTTTTTTTCAAGCTAGAAATTCAGACTATTTTTTTGGTTTGTGAGAAGAAATGGTTGACCATTCAGATAAACAATAAATCAAATAAACCTCTACCCCATCATCATAATTTGATGTTCCTTATATAGGCAAAGGCATTTAATAGGAGAAAAAAAAAGCATAATTTCAACGTCTATTTGTATTTTTCAACGAATACCAATTCCCTCCTCCTCGGGCTTTAATAATATTGATTCACAATCGATTGGTTAAAGGTGAGATGGGAAGGTAAAAAAAAAAAAAAAAAAAAAAAAAAAATAAAGTGACAACACAACAGAATAATCGGATGGAGGTGAATTCTATTTCGAATAATTTGTCAAATACTACAAGGCGAGTTTAATTGACCATTTTGTAATCCTCCTGTATTATTTACTAGCATACCACTTCACTTTAATAAGGAGGGAGATAAACTTTTACAAAAATTAAGCCAAACCACAAATCGAAAAATCTGGTGTGACTGGCGCACAGCACACAACTTTCTCTTATCTTCGGTAATCGAAAGTTGTGTTTTGTGTAGGGTCCGACCGAAAGAAGATTTTCAACCGAAACCGAATATTCGGCCTCAATCTTAGTTTCGCCGAAACCGTAACCGAAACTTGTATTTCCTATACAAAATTCATATCATTTTACCTTGTTGAAAAATACTTTAAATTAAAAAAAAAAACTGTCATCTTCAGTGTTTTAGGTTATTAGGATTTTTTTAATATGTTTCAAGTTTTTTTTCTCCAATCACTCACTGCTTACCAGGGGCGTATATAAGAGGGGCCAAAGTGGTCCGAATTTTCCAAATCAATATACATATACGGCTATACAGTGAACAGGGGGTATATAAGGAGGGTGCCCCCCTCTCCTGAAATTGAATTTAGTCTCCCTAAAAAAAGGGAAAATGATTTTCTTGGGAGGGGAAAAAATTTTGCTGCTCTGCCGAAAAATTGAGTTTCGTCAGTTTCGTGAGTTTGCACCCCCCCCCCCCTCCCCCCGAAAAAATGTACATATACGCCCCTGCTGCTTAGTGTCATCTTCAGAATGTCGAAATACGTATATTATTTCACCAATAAAAACATGATATTTATTTATCATTTAAGGTTGTTCGGACATTAAAGCACTTTATCTGATTAAAAGCTAATTTTTTAATATATTATTAATCACTATCAAATACGTATAAAATAAAATTTTGAAGCAGATCTGACACAGGGTTATCGTGTAATTAATTTTTAAAAAATTGAAATTTAACATGTAGTCTATGGCGAATATCGACGAAACGCACACATATCGAATTATATAGCCACCTCTGCATCATTTACAAAAACAAAAAATCTTACATTTTATTAATTCACTTCCGAGGAATACGTTAAAAATAAAATCAAAAGTTTCTGCCGACCGCTTTTAAAGATATTTTAACAAGAAAGTCAAAAAATTCTCCAAAATGACAGTCGCCAATATTTAAAAATAATGAATTCTCGAGAGTCAGACCAGCCTGGCAACGTCGCATAGCATAAGTGTCTTATCTCTATGTCAGTTACATTTTTTTTTTCAATTTTACAATATTTTTTCTCGCAAATCGTCCATTGTGTTTTGCATTAAACATTGTAATATATTAAATAAAATAAAATTTAAGGCGTTTAAGATTTAAAATAGATAGTTGATGAATGCAATGTTGCCAGTTCTATATTACTTGAATACTGCTCGAGTCAAAAGTCATTCATTTATTATATTTGGTAATTAAATTATTAACTTAATACAATTATAAACTCTGATAGGTCACGACTAAATTATAATAAGGAATTTTGGCATTCAAATTTTTAATTTTATTTAAATAAAAATTTAGATTCTATTATGACTTACGATGTACTATCCGAACAACCTTAATATTAGTTCAAATAATATTAAGGTGCGCGTCTCGAAAAACTGTTAGAAGACGATTCACTACCGAGTTACTCGAGGCGGCAAGAGATGGCGTTAGTTTTTCCCATAGGAATACAAGGGATTTATTCCATTTCATTTGAAATATTCCAGCTAATTAATTAAGTGTAAAAAATTAATTATTTTTTAACACAATGATTACTAATTTAATTATCTATAAGATATAGAGCCAATTTTTTAAAAATATCTTTTATTTAATGTGATTAATCTAAAAAAAAAAATTTATTTTTTCGAAAATCAAAAAAAGGGCTTCTATAAGTTGTAGATATTTTAAATAGCTTTAATTAAAAAAAAAAATTTGATTTCGATAGCTTCAAAATTGTGGGCAATCTCCTAAAATTAGCACCCCGAGACCTTAACATGTTATTAAATACAATAGAATGTTTCAATTATAAATTCTCCATGTACAAACTAGACAAAAATGTTTTTATTAAATCGTTGATGTAAATTTTACATCTACATCTAATCCCGGGGTCACAGGCTACCAATCTATCAAGACCAAGCATCGAACAAGGACCACGCATCTCACTGTCGCAACTTATAACGCCCGATCCTTATGCGCCGATAACCAACTATCGCTCCTTATGGATGAAATAGGAAAGATCAAATACGATATCATAGGAATCTCTGAAACTAAAAGAGAGGCACCACTAACAGTGTCTACTTCAAGCGGCAGCCATATATATCTTGGCGCACGCAAACCAGGCTCTATTTCAGGAGGGGTAGGGTTTCTTGTAGCCTCCCACATAGCCCACAGAATACAGAAGGTGTCCTTTATAAATCATCGGCTTGCCACCCTGGAACTAAAACATACTCCAAAGAGATCCGTCACGATAATCCAAGTATATGCACCAACATCAGATAGAGACGACATAGAGCACGAGGAATTTTACAATCAGCTCCTAGACACAATCCTCGAAACAAAGTCTTACTACAAAATCGTGATAGGCGACTTTAACTCCAGACTGGGCAAAAGGAAGGGGAAGGAAAAATTCATCGGTCCGCACTCTGAAGATGTTCGGAACGAAGCAGGCGAAAGACTGGCGACCTTTTGCGAAACCAACCGCTTATTCGCGTGTAATTCCTTCTTCCAGAAACCACCCGGTCGAAGGTGGACACACATCGCTCCAAATGCCCAATATAAACACGAGATCGACTACATCTTATGCAACCGACGAGCTGCTACTGATGTATCTGTTTTGGCAACGGTCAACACCGGCAGCGATCATCGCCTTTTAAGAGCTAAATTCCACTTCGATCGCAACGCCGCTAGATTGGACATAAGAAAAGCGCGCAAACCAAGGCCAACTATACTGGACGCCAAAAAAGCTACTCTACTAGCTAAAGAACAGGAATTCCTTGAGCTCAAAGATATCGACTCCGATTACGAGAATCTTGTCCAAACAATAAAAAAACATCAAGACAGAAGCACAAATCATAGCGCCAAACCATTCATCTCAAAGGATCTCGGCGGATACAAGAGCACTCCTAGAGAAACGAAGGAAAATCGAAAGATCTCCTGAAAATCTAATAGAGATGGCCGCTCTGAACAAACTATGTAGACAGAAGGTAAAGCAGGATCACGAGGCTTTCAGAAGAAGAAGGCTGCTAGAGGCGGCTGAAGCACGCCACAGCATAAAGAAAACAAGTAGATCAATTGCGGAGTACAAGCATATGATTCCATGTCTAAAGAAAAGAAACGGCTCTAAAACCACAGCAAGAGCTGAGATTGAGGATACCATCAAAACCTTTTATACCGACCTCTATAAATCGTCATTTCCATGTGCACCAAATGAGGCCACTCCTGCATCGGAGCCAGACTTCCTGGTCTCTGAGGTCCGGAACGCAATCGAAAAACTGCAAAATGGAAAAGCACCTGGGAAGGATGGTATAACAGCAGAAATTTTAAAGGCATGCGGAGCTCCAATCTACATTGCACTAAAAAATCGTTTCAACAGATATCTCAAAGAAAAAGTAACACCCAAGTCTTGGAAAACATCCTCAGCAGTCATCCTATACAAAAAGGGAGATAGGGAAGATTTGGCCAATTACAGGCCAATTACACTTCTCCCAGTAATCTACAAGGCATTCACCAGCTGCCTGCATGCCCGTATCAGGAATACTCTGGAGGAAAGCCAACCAATCGAGCAAGCGGGTTTTCGACGAGGTTTCAGCACTCTGGACCATATCAGCTCGTGCTCAAGACTCATCGAGATATCTCGAGAATACAAGATGCCTCTCATCCTGACCTTCGTAGATTATAAAAAGGCCTTCGACTCGGTGGAACACAGCTTCATCTGGAGAGCTTTAAAAGAACAGGGCGTCCACAAAGATTATATAGAACTTCTTACCGAATGTTATACTGGTTGCTCCACAACATTCAAACCTTACCATCGCGAAATAGAGGTTCAGGTTGCAAGGGGGGTCCGTCAGGGAGATCCTATATCGCCAGCTCTGTTTTCGGCATGCCTGGAGCATGTAATCAGGCGTTGCGACTGGTCCCAGGGCTTAATAGTCAATGGCCGGAAGCTAAACCATCTAAGGTTCGCCGACGATGTTGTCCTAGTCACCGCTACCCCGGGAGAGGCCATGTCAATGGTGAACTCATTGAACTCAGAGGGAAAGAAAGCTGGGCTCATCCTCAACATCGACAAAACGAAGGTCATGCGAAATAATTTTGCATTGAACGACCCGATCGTACTAGATGACCACCCGCTTGAAGACGTTCAGGAATTCACCTACCTTGGCAGGCTACTGACAATGTCAAATGATCTAATGCCGGAACTCCAGAGAAGACGAAAAGCTGGCTGGGCCGCCTTCGGGTCTATTCGCACTGTCGTTGAGGCAACCAACGATCCCAAGCTTAAAACCGATCTCTTCAATTCAACAGTGCTGCCTGCACTCACCTACGGCTGTGAGACATGGGCGCTAACGAAGGCTCATGAGAACAAAATTAAAACCATCCAGGCGGCACTTGAGAGGAGACTTGTGGGCATAACACTTCGGACTCAACGCCTACATAACCTTCACAACTCTGACATAAGAAAAATGTCCGGAGTGAAGGATATGCTGGATTTCGCCGATGAGTCAAAACATAAATGGGCGGGCCATCTCATGAGAAGAAATGACGAGAGGTGGAGCACATCCTTGCAGGAGTGGACCCCCCGATACCAAGTCAGACCTGTAGGAAGACCTCCAATCCGCTGGGCGGATTCCATTGACCATAGGAACACGAAGCGACATCCTAACGGCTTAAAAATAATCCAACATTGGACCACATTAACAAGGGATAGAGACGCTTGGCAACGAAGTTGGGACCCGCGTGCATCAAACCGCCGCACTGAAGAACGGGTCGCCTAAGTAACTAAGT
>JAKCPI010024538.1:0-22588 GCA_023213315.1 Euborellia annulipes
TTATTTTCGGTAATTAAAGTTGCATTCTGTACTCGTTTGCCATCAAAGATTTTTTGTATCCAAAATTACACTGTAAAAAAAATTTTGTAATTTTACAATTGTTTATGTAAGAACCATATTTCCTACACAAACACATACTAAATTTAGTAAATCTTTCCAAAAACCATTTACAATGTATTGTAATTTTTCGTTTGAAAATTTGGGAATTAAAAATGTAATGTAATTTTAGAATTCCCTAAACTGCTTTCGAGAAAAAAATACAATTTTCAACGAAAAATTACTATACAATAACATTTAAACTTTCGGACCGTTGGTCTTCGTTGAAACATTTTGTAAATTAAAATTAAATATACAAAATTAAATCACTCGGTTATTTGTTTCAAAGGTTTTATTAATTAAAAATTAACACTTGATACGTATTTAGACAATTCCTTGTCATCATCAGAAGTGATTACATTCTCGAATACGTCGAAATACGTATCAAGTGTTAATTTTTAATTAATAAAACCTTTGAAACAAATAACCTAGTGTTTAATTTGTATATTTTAATTTTAATATACTATACAATATTTGTAAAATTACAATTCATACTCTATTTTTCCGAAGAAAATTGTAATTTTAAAATCATATTTTAAACTTTCTACCGTGGGCTCTTGTTGAAACATTATTATAATGAGGGGTTCACTCAACTATAAGTTGAAAAATATACACTAGGTTATGTGTTTCAAATTATTTATTAATTAAATCACTTGACGCGTTTCGATTTTTACATCATCATCGGAAGTGTTATTACCTTAACCTATGCACTTATATATTATATAGTATATCAGTGCAGTAGTGTTAAGTGAATAACACTTCCGATGATGATGTAAAAATCGAAACGCGTCAAGTGATTTAATTAATAAATAATTTGAAACACATAACCTAGTGTATATTTTTCAACTCAACTCATAGTTGAGTGAGCCCCTCATTAATTTTAAAATGTTTTTTTGTTGTAAACATTTGTAAATTTAGTTGATAAATGCCTAGTAGATATCATTTACAAGGGAAATTTGTAAATTTAGTATTCAAAAACACACAAAAATTAAGATTTTTTTTTACAGTGTAAATTTGAACACACACCCCAACAGGCCACCAGTTTGCAGGACTCAATTTTTTCCAATTTCAAATAAATTTCTATTTGTGACGGGGGAAGCCGAACCCGAAATCTCAGCCACGAGAAGCTAATGTCACTTGTGAAAAAAAGAGGCTGTGATCACATCACACCCTCTGAAAGGTAAGGCAGCTGTGAGAGAAGAGAGAGAGATCTACTGGTTCAGGTTCATTAATCATAATACTTGTACTTTGTTCATTGGTTTGCCAGACAACATTCCCTGCGTGTCTCGCGAACCGGGGAGGGCATTAGAGATAGGGCTCTCTATCTCTAATGCCCTCCATTAATGGATATTGATAGCTTCTGGCCACTTGGCCCTTTGGTTTGCCCCCATTTCTTCTTTCTCTACAATTTGACCCTTTGCGTGAACAAAGAAGCATGCATGATCCACATACGTTTCTTTTTCATGAAAGAAAACCATTTAGGATTTTCTTTTTTTTAAAAGCATATTGACAGACAGACGGACGGACACAAAGTTTTTTTTTTTTTTTTTTTTTTTTAATTAACTCTCGCTTTAGAGTTCATTTCTTATCTAATGTCATTTTCTTTTTCTTTTTTTGTTAAAATAAAAAAAAAAAAAGCTTTTTAGACTTTTTATTAACAATTCAAATAAACTTTTAAAAATATTACAAAACTTCTCAAGTATACCACCACTTCATTGATACTAATAAAATTTTAAGACCGTCATTGGGTAAATTGATTAGAGATATTTTCACGTGTATCGCGGGGAAGCAGGCAACGGCCGGCCGCTGCACCTGCTGTGTCGGAGATAGTGAATACACTTCAATTTATTCTCTATCACCAAAAAAGACCATAAAGGTGCGATCATCCGACTATGTCCAGCTTACCCCTGCCACTGTTCTAAGAATTTTTTTTTGAATTAATCTCAGAGGATTGGTTGTGACGTGGTATACACCACCCCACACTATCAAGCCATATCTTATATAGGACTCTACAATACCGAAGTACACCATCCTCAGTACTTTCCCGGTCATAAACTTCGACAACTTGTAAATGGCCACAGACGATGATCTGAGTGTCTTTAAAACATCCTCGACATGCATCTTCCAGCTGAGTCTAGCGTCAAACACTACACCCAGATATTTATATGACTCGACCCGCTCGAGCGAATGACATCCACAACCCCGAGGCAATACACATGACTCATCATGTATCTTCAGATCGAGATGCCGATCACCAGCCTTGCCATTGTTGAAAGGAATAAATTTCGACTTTTTCATGTTTAACACTAATTGATTCATCCTGCACCATTCAGCAATCGTCCTCAAATCCCTATTTGTCCTCACTCCAAGTTCATCATCATCACAGGCAGAGCAAATCAAGACAGTATCGTCGGCATAAAAAGCAAGGCTGCCAGAGATATTCAGTCTGGCCAAATCATTAATATAACATAGAAACAGCAGCGGACCCAGGGCAGAACCCTGAGGAACCCCACAAGCCACCCGACAAGAGGCACTAAGACACCCATCTATTCGAGTCCGCTGCGTTCTTCCGTCAAGAAATGAGCCCAGCAACCTCAAGGGAACCCCACGAACGCCCATGAGAAATAGTTTCTCTTTCAATTTTGTGTGGTTTACCGTATCAAAAGCCTTCCTGAAATCCAAGAAGACTGCCAAACATTTCGATTTGACATTGAGAGCTTCATGTATCGATTGGGAAACGTACACATACATAATTCGTCATATATATTAAATTTCAACTTTTCTACTTTAGTCGTCACGGCTTGTGACGTCATGGCTTGTAGCGTCACGGTCTTTGACGTCATGGCTTGTAACGCGACATGCTGATAGAAGAGCGAAAAAATTTGAGGGGATAAAATAAAAGTAAAAAGTTTCACTTTAATAAATAAATAAAATAACCAGCAGATTTATCGCTCCACCTGACGTCCTTTTTGCCATGAATCCAATACTTTCTCTCTATATATAAAGTAGTGTTTCTCATTAGATCTGGTGAATTTCAATTATTTAACAGCTCTAATTATAGTATACAAATTTTCAATTTTGTACTCAAATCTCTCTTTAATATTGCAAAAACAAAACAAAAACAAAAACAAAAAAAGGGAAATTTATGATCCGATAAAAGATAAAACCAAGATATTGCTTAGATAATTAAATTCCCCCCCCCCTCTCGCTCAAAGTTTAAAGGTGGGGTGCAATATGGTGCAAATGGGAACAGAAACAGCTTACAATGTTCTTGCTAACTACATATTATACGATCTAAAGAAAAGACCAAACCGCAAAAGAAAGACAGAGAGAGAGAGAGAGAGAAGATAAAACAGAATATAGCAAAGAGCATTGTCATCACATGACTTTGTCATTTATCATCTATTATACGAGGATAATTGAATTAGTAGAATCTATGTAATGAATAATAATTAGAAATGGCGAAAAAAAAAACGTTTAGTGTGACTTTGTGTCTGTTGTATGTACGGTATATTAGTAAAACCAGGGAGGTAGGGAGGGAAGCTTTGGAATAAAAGTTGTCGCCTAAATGACGTCACAGCCGCCATATTGAAAAGATGAAAACATTGGATTTTCCATTGAACGTAATGTTAATATATCATCAAATTTCGGGCCTTTTTTTTGGAAAATTATGTGAGCAAAAATTTTCTCATGAAGGAAAAACTCTTTAAAAATTATTTTATTTCAGCCGCAGGTCGTTTTGATATGCATATATGTATAAAAAAATTAAATGTTGCGGCAATCATTCTCTTCCTAATGCTGTTGATTAGTCAATTAAAAAAAGAAATTATCATTAGTTTAATGGAAAAATAGTTACAAAAATTAAAATATAAACAAAAAATATATTTATTAATATATTTAAATTAATTACCAAAAATATTAATTAATATTAAAAATTAATATAAATCTCATAATGTTATATACAAAAAATATTTTGTTTAGTATGATAAATTTATGCAATTAACTGAGTATATAGAAATGCCTGGACCCCCAATAGATATATTATTAAAAATACGAGTATCGTTAAAAGTCTTAAATGGCCTAAGTTGCCGAAAAGACTGTGTGAATTTGTGTGTGAATGTGAGTGTGAATGAGAAAACAAAGTGTGAATGTTAAAAAAAAAAAAAAACTGACTATATATAAATATGACTGGTAGTTTTGAGGCACTTGTTATGATAAAAAAAAAAAAAAATACCTGATGTTTTCTCATCAAAATAAGCTTTTTAGGGGGCTTGTAGAAAGAAAATGTTTTCCCAGATTCCTCTTAATTTTGCTGTCTTTTACTTGTTTTTATAGGTCGTTTCATGCATTCATATGCAGATCATGCCATGTTAATTATTTTTTAAAAATAAAAATAAAATAAAAACACACAAAATCAAGAATTCTTCATCAAAACAACTATCTATAACCTATACCTAACCTAGGCTTAAAATCTAAAAAAAAAACAAGTAATTACAAATTAAATCATTAAAAACTATTTCAAATGTTTAAATATATGAACAAAACTATAAAACAAAGAAGAAATATCTAAGAAAAACTTTCAAAAACACGAGGAAATTGGAAACAAAATTGTATTGTGTCCTATGGAAAAGTCAATGTTTACATATTTTCAATATGGCCGACACGAATTTCTCCCCTCTTTTTTGGAGCCACCCCCACTCCTTCAAACAAGCCTTAGTGTCACTCCCTACCTCCCTGAGTAAAACTAAAAGATGGCGTTGTGTGTCATAAAAGGTATGTCCAAAAAATCAAGTAATTCAAAAATTTGCCAAGAGATGTCAGAATGGTAGCTAATAATATTTAATGCATTTGGTTGATTTTCATTGATCTTTTAACAATAAATACTTTATAAATGTTATTATCATAGGCGTAGCCACGGGGGGGGTTTTGGGGGTTCAAACCCCCCCCCCATTGGACCCAAGCCATGACTAGATATTTAAGCTCTATAATACAAAATACTTTTTCTCTCTATATATTTCATATATAGGGTAAGAGAAAGTAAAATATAATAATTTTCTCTAGCTTAAAAAAAAAAAAAAAATTAAATAAAACGCAAAAAATTCGAGAAAATTCAGAATTTTCCCATTGAAAAGAATTGATTTTTGTTATGCTTTATAAAAAATTAAAGCCGCTTAAAATTCATTAAATCTCGCAAATGAAAAATAATAAAAATTATTATATAAATAAATTTATATAATTAGATATTACTGAGGGCTCGCTGGTGTAGTGAGCTAGGGTGTCAGCTTCTGCAAAGAAGATCCCTGTTCAAATCCTTGGCGTACGGGATTTTTCATTAAATAAAAATATTTATTTTATGTAAACAAATCCTCAAGCAAGCCCTGGATTGGAATATAGGATCTTACCACAATAGCCCTCAGGCAACTCTACGAGGAGAGGGAGTTGCTGTGACATCCCGTCCTGTGGAAGGGACGTAAAGAAGGTTCCCTCTCAGTGATGCATTCTTCGAAAGGAGTAGGCTACACGCCGGTGCTGAGGGAGTCCCTCCTCAAAACCAGGACATCCTCCATAGCCTAGAAGAGGTTGGATATAAGGAGCCGGTTGGAACCAGAAATAAGGATTAGTTCACTAGCTAGAGACGAGAGCAGGAGGAGGAGCTAGAGTTAGGAAATGATGTAACTTCACGGGGTGCCGGTAGATGGCTACGGCCAGAGGCCGGTTGGGTTTGAGGTGTGTGTCTCCGTACACGTAAGCACCTCGGGTAAATAAACGGGGATCCCGATAGGAATTTCAAAATAAATAAATAAATAAATAAATTAGATATTACTTCATGTACCCGAAAAAAGATATAAGGGTGTGCCGCCGGGAGTCGAACCACGGATCCACCGATTTGCGCTCAGTGTGCCCTTACCACTAGACCACAGCACGGCATTCGGGTATATGAACTCAGTTGGAAAGCAAATTTAGCCATCGGGAGGAATGGACCCGGATTTGGCGCCACAAATTCCTCCGTCAACCTGGTTTGCTTTCCAACTGAGTTCATATCCCCGAGTTTGCTGTGGTCTAGTGGTAAGGGCACACTGAGCGCAAATCGGTGGATCCGTGGTTCGACTCCCGGCGGCACACCCTTATATCTTTTTTCGGGTACATGAAGTAATATCTAATTATATAAATCTCCGTTTCGCGGCTTACCTACGCGATGTATATAATATCTTAAATATTATATATAATTTCTTATATATAAATAAATTTTTTATTTTTTTCTTAAAGAGGTCTGAGATAGGAGTCTGGTCAAGAGAAACACATAGAGAGACACCCCGGTATTTTAGGCCCATATACATAAAATTAAGAGATTTGCATTATTTATTGCCTGATACGAGTTGATTGAAAAATTGCGGCACTTAATTAAGAAAGGGCGGGCCCGAGCCACCTCGAGGGGGGTCCAGGGGTGGGCGAAGCGAAGGTGGGGTAAGTGGCTAGTCATATATTTCATTAGACGCCTTATACTGCCCCATTAGTCGGGGTGGGGGGGGAGAAATAATCCTACCACCCCCCCCCCATCAAAAATCTCTGGCTACGCCTATGGTTATTATATATTATGTATCTTTTATAAAAGCATAAAAATATATAAATATAGGCTAATAAGCTAGATCGGCTGTTAGACTAGCCTGCCATCTATTGCAAGAATGCTGAACTAATTTGACAGTTGATTTTTAAATAAATCATCTAAGCTTATTTTAAAAATTTCTTAATTAATATGTGATTAATAATAACAATAAATTCATTTTTAAATTTAAAAAAAATTAAAGATTATTGGGACAGATTGTTTTTTTGTATTTGCTTGATAACAAAAAAATTAATTACGATAATTTTTTAATAAGTCATTAAAACAATTATAGCTCGATGTCCCAATAATCTCTTATGATTCTATATTGTGTATAAAATGTCCAAATATGAGATTAAAATTTTAAAAAATAACCATAGTTTAACATTTCAAATGCAAGTTTGAAACTAAGGTGCTATGGGAAACTAAATATATCTCGACACAAAAAAATCTGGTGTGACAAGCACAGAGCAAAACTTTCGATTACCAAAGGTTGTGTTAAGTCACACCAGATTTGTTATATCTGCTTTGTATAATTAGAGCGAAAAATAAAAATTTATCATTTTTTTTTCTTTTTGTACTCTTTCTAAATGAAGAGATCCCACTTCGTGAAATAATCTAATGTAAGCCTATTTTCCATGCTTTAAAGGTTGAAATGAAAATATATGATCTAGTCTTAAAAATAATGGTGAAATATCGGTGCTGTGTGCTTAGTGCCCCGCCAAACAAAGTAACTACAGAAAATGTGTGTGTGTGTTTAAAACACACACACACTCCACACATTCAATCCTTGTGAGAATTATTTGATATTATATAAGAATAAAATTTCTAAAGAAATCTGGTGTGATGGCCGCACAGCACACAACTTTCTCTTACCTTGGGTAATCGAAAGTTGTGTTCTGTGCTTGTCACACCAGATTGTTTGTGTCGACATATATTTAGTTTCCGCCGACATATTAGAATTCAAAATGTAAATTTTTTTTTTTTTAAACATTCCCATTCACCCACACATTCACACTGTCTTTTCGGCAACTCAGGCCATTTAAGACTTTTACGATAACCGTTGTATAAATAATTATATTTATTGGGGGTCCAGGCATTCTTATTTAAGCCATTTGGTATCCAATTGGCTTAAATAAAATCATCGGACTGCCTGGGGTACGAACCCGCGACGTTTGGTATAGGAGGTGAGCACGCTAACCTCTACACCAAGCCCCGAGGGCACAATTCAAAATGTAAAATTTATAAGTATGGAAAAATATTTATATTTTGTAACCATCGCAACCATTTATGCTCTTTCCATATGAAGTACAAGAGAAAAGCGGTCTTCAGAAGATTTCAATGGCAAAATGAGAATATACATTTTAAAGAGCATCTAAAAAATAGTTGATTTATGAATTTTAATCAAAATCGTTAGAGCGAATTTTGAAAAAATCGAAAAAAACTGAAAAAGTGCATTAGTAAAGTACTAGTACTCTTTGGCCGATTTTGTTCAAAAGCTTCATGTTACGTCCTAAGGTGGGTGCTTAACTTAAATATAAAATTTGAACCTCGTAGCTCAATTCCTTCATGCTTAAAATTTAACACCGACAGACAGTCATGTTAATTTTAAGAGCAGCTTCCTAGGCAGGTCTATACTAGTGTAGTAATAATAGAGCGAAATTTTATATGCACTTCACTAATATGAGAGAACAAATAATAAACAAAGCTAGTGATATTTTTATTAATCACACTTTTGCACATATATGCAAACTTTATTAGCAAACAAACACACAATTAACAAAATGTGAATGGAAATATTTGCAAATAAAGTTTGGTGTTATTCCTCTTAAATATTTAATTGAAAGACATTATTGCTGTTGATTTAATAATGATGGTGATTACAAATGCAATCAATTTTATAAATCACAGGTTGGGGGAGAGAGAGCAAACAAAATTGCCATTATATTATTTATTGATACGAATTCCAACACCCGCCAAAGAGTACTAGTACTTTACAGATGTACTTTTTTCGATTTTCTAAAAATTGGCCCCAAGATTTTGATTAAAATTCATAAAATCAACTATTTCTTAAAAGCTCTTTAAAATCAGTAAAATTTTTCGTGAAAATTGTTTGAAACTGGTGTATTTTTGAATTCATTTTTCGTCTCTTCCTTCCATAGAGCCAATGTTAAATCCCCATTTGGGGATTTGCATGTTAATTCCGATTCAAAAGGGGATCACCTTAACTTTTTACACATTTTAAAAATTGTTTTCCAATTCTTATCAAATTTTGTATTTATTTCTTTGCTAATTTTTGCAGTTATGGCTCTGATGATGGCAAATTGCCGAAACAGGTGTTTCTTGCGCAAAAACTTCCAATTATTAATCTACCGTTCATTTACTTATTTATATAGGATTCTCTATTATAAAATAAACACGAACAGCGAACAAACAAGAAAGGAAGGGTGTTCGAAGTTAGGTTAGAAAGACAGAAATATTTACTGATCTTTTGAAAGAAATTCATAATGACGACTTCAAAACATTTAAGGTATGTGCCCTAAAGACTATGATCGTTTAGTAAAGAAGATAGAACCAATAATAAGGTAAAAAGATTGTCAAAAGCAGCTAGAGCAACTGCTCTATTTGATCAGTCAAATAGAGCGAGATCACTCTAGAGAGAAAGTCTAGGAGGTGTGTCCACTGATACTCTAGCTAGATTTATGTCAATCTCGCTAGATCTTAGACTTAATCTCGCTAGAGTGCTCTCAATGGTGTGTCCATTTGTAGATTGAGTCTCATATAGCTCTAGCTAGAGTAAATCTACAATGTACACGTACCTTAACAGGGAGTTAAGTTACCCTTATGATAATTCAGTTGTGATTCCACTTCAGAAGTATGTCGAAATCCGTATAAAGTGTATTATTTCACCAGAAACATATCCCCTAGTGTAACATTTAAAAAATTATTCTTAATATATATGTATCCTATATTTTCAAAAGACAAAAAAGTTATAGAAGTCGATTTATCATAAAAAAAAGAATATTTTCAATTTAATCGAAACTTGTCTTTGGTTTTAAAACTCTTTATTTATACATATATACAATACAAGAGAGGGAGGCTTTAAAAAGCTTTTAGAACTTATTATTATTATTATTTTGAAAGTAAAAAAACAAAAAGTAAAAAAAGAGACAAAGAAGTAATGCATGAGGTCCTTTTTAAAAACTTTTCTTTTTCTTATTTCTTTTTTTAAATCAATATGTCGAAATAAATTGACGAAAATACAGGGTGTTTCTGTAATGCGCGGGGGTTATTCAGGGGGGAGGGGGGTGTTATTATATTGGCGAAAATAAAGAAAACAGGTAACCGTTGCCTCGAGTTGAAACATGATTTCATTAAATAAATTGAAACTAAAAAACAAAGTGATTATATATTAGGCCAGACACATTCAACATTAAATTCCCAAAAGGCGCGATATAACGCGGGTCTGTTATTTGGACCCCTTAGGAGAGTGGGAAACCACATTTTGCAAGAAAAAAAAAAGTTGTGCTTTCCGCGTAATACGTGAGAACTTCAAAATATTCGAACTTTTTTCAGTTTTTGCAGTTCAATTCAAAAACTATGGGCTTTTTGAGGTTAGTTGTTTTTAGCATTTTGAAAGTATATTAAATTTGAAACAATTCAAGCCAAGTTCACAGCTCCGTATCTCTAATAGATTTTGAGATATGATGATTGAAAAATTTACATGCTTTTCAAAAATGTTACAATTTTCAAGTTTGCTGATACGATTACAAGAGAACTATAAGGGTTACTGACCCCGTACTGCGCTTAAATGAAAGGCAATTAAATGTGCTAAAACTTAATTTATCTCAACTTTTCTCTAAGCACGAGCGATTAAGCCGATATTCGGCTTTAAAGATAAGCGAAACTTAAAATTGTAACATTTGTGAAAATCTTGTAAATCATATCTCAAAAGCTATTAGAGATACCGAGTTGTGGTTTGGCTTGAATTGTTTCAAATTTAATATACTTTCAAAATGGTATAAACAACTAACCTCAAAAAGCCCAAAGTTTTTGAATTGAACTGCAAAATCTGAAAAAAGTCCGAAAATTTTGAAGTTTTTCACGTATTACGCGGGAAGCACAACTTTTTTTTGCTTGCAAAATGTGGTTTCACACTCTCCTAAGGGGTCCAAATAACAGACCAAAAAGCAGCGTTATATCGCGTTTTGCGAATTTAAGCCTTTTTTTGTACCACCTATATGTCTAATAAAAAAAAAAGAAGAATTTTCATAAAAATATTAGAAAACGCTTCTTGCACCAGGTTTTTTTTTTTAAGCTCATTAATTTATATCTTTTAAATCTGCTTTTTAACAAAATCAGCCAAAAAGTACTAATACTTTCCTGATATACTTTTCGATTTCCTCAAAATTTGTTAAAATTCATAAATCAATTATTTTTTTAGATTCTCTTTAAAATGTATATTCTCATTTTGTGATTGAAATCTTCTGAAGACCACTTTACTCTTGTATTTCATAGGGAAGATAGGAGAAATGGTTGCCATGGTAACAAAATATAAATATTGTCCCATACTTATAAATTTTACATCTTGAATTCAAATGTTTCGTACTGTCGGGAACTAAATATATGTCGACACAAAAAATCCGGTGTGACAAGCACAGAACACATCTTTTGATTACCGAAGGTAAGAGAAAGTTGTGTGCTGTGCGACTAGTCACACCAGATTTTTTGATATTAGTGTCATCTCCAATTCACTCTTTATTTTTAAAATAAACTTTCCACATTTTTTTTTTTTTCTTCCTCGTTCTCTTTCCATACGGACAATCGGAAGGAATTTCGATGTTATTTGCCCAAAAGGGATGAGATTTCAACCACCCAAAGGGCTGCTGCTTCTGCGTTTCGAATGACAATCAGAAGAAGAGTGAGAGGGAGTGGAAGGAAGAAGAAGAAGAAGAGGGGACCTTATGAATGTTTTACACGCAGAAAGGCCAAGCAACCAACTCGATCTTCTTTTTAACCCAAACCCTCTCTAAATCCCTAAAACCCATGTCCTCTCTTTAACAATACACTTGACACACACACACACACACTTATTGCTCTATAGAGAATCAGCTTCTAGCATTTAATTAACATATTATTATCACGTCAATATCAAAAAAAACCTAGTGTGGACTTTAAGGCATGGCGCACAGGTTAGCGTGCTAACCTCATATCTAAACTGTGCTGTTCGGACCCCAGGTAATCCGGTTATTATATTTAAGTCCAATGTGCACACCAAATGGCTTTCATAAGTTACCTGGACCCCTCTATGTTATATTTAGTTAATCACGCATAGCGTAACAATTCTTACTATGGCTATTTGCCGAATAAAGACTTATGGATACGTGTAGATTGTGACAAGCTAAATGAATAAATTTAATTAATACTCTAACTAAATAACAAAATAAACTAATCTAGTGTGGTGTACCACTGCAGAGATTTCAGCTCTAGCTAGAGCACCGTAGAGTGGACCTAGAGTCAAGTCTAGCTAGACAGCTCTCTTGGGTGTGTAAACTATAGACTTTTGCAGTCGTATATTTTCTCTAGCTATACTCCAGTTACCTCACATAATTTATTTGTATAACTTGCAGCTTACCGACCGTTTAGGTACCTTCCAGTGGCTTAGCCAGGGGACTGAAAGGATTTGATAAAAAAACAAATCAATTAAATAGAGGCGAGCACTGCACTTATTATGGAAGAACTTATATTGGAAAGGTTCCCACAACCCCTTCCATGCATTCATATTAAAATTAATACAGCATATGCCCGGGGTGGTGGCCCTAACGTGGGGTGGGAGGGTTTTTGCCTGGGGGCAAAAAAAAAAAAAAAAAAAAAAATACAGCATATTTCTTTATCTATTAAATTCATTAAAATTATTAATATTTTATTTCGACAAAACTTTTCAATTATAAATATTTTTAATTATATATTATTGCAAATTTAAAATTAAATTTCAAAATAATTATTATATTATTAAAAGAAAAAATAGTAATTGTTGAATTATTAATTATTGATATGAAAAATAAAATTAATAACGAAATAATATTAATTATGAGGAAAAGAAATAAACACGAACAGCGAACAAACAAGAAACGAAGGGTGTTAGAAGTTAGGTTAGAAAGACAGAAATATTTACTGATCTTTTGAAAGAAATTCATAATGACGACTTCAAAACATTTAAGCTATGTGCCCTAAAAACTATGATCGTTTAGTAAAGAAGATAGGACCAAAAAAAAGGAAAAAAAGATTGTCAAAAGCAGCTAGAGCAACTGCTCTATTTAATCAGTCAAATAGAGCGAGATCACTCTATAGAGAAAGTCTCGGAGGTGTGTCCACTGATACTCTAGCTAGATTTATGTCAATCTCGCTACACCTTAGACCTAATCTAGCTAGGGTGCTCTCAATGGTGTGTCCATTAGCAGAGAGAGTCTCATATAGCTCTAGCTAGAGTATTTTTTTTTTTTTTTTTTTTAAACATTCACACTTTTTTCTCATTCACACACACATTCATACGGTCTTTTCGGCAACTTAGGCCATTTAAGACTTTTACGATATCCGTTGTAATTAATAAATCAATTTGGGGGTTCAGGCATTTCTATTTAAGCCATCTGGTATCCAAATGGCTTAAATAAAATCTTCGGACTGCCTGGGTCCGAACCCGCGACGTTTGGTATAGGAGGTAGGCACCCTACCTACTACGCCAGACCCGGGGGCTCTAGCTAGAGTAAATCTAGCAAAAAAACTACAGTGTACATGTACCTTAAGAGACAATTTTTGGCCGATGGGAAGTGACATTTTTATTTTTGTTTAAACAATTAAATAATATTTTAAATGATACTGTAATCACTTTTTTCGAAATTATAGATCACATCTTGTGATGTCGAAATACGTTCATTATATCACCAATAAAATCTTGAAACATATCACCTAGTTTATCAGAATGTGTGTTTCAAACAATATTTTTAAGAGATACCACTAATCATATCAAAATGATTTTAAAAGTGAAGTGGAAGGGGTTTAAATTGCAAACAGTCTTTAGACTGTATTTATATAAAGTTCAAATCTAATTGGTGTTCTAATTTAAAGAGGCACCATCAGATTTTATTTACTTGGTTGCATTTTGACTGGCTTTAGTGAAAGTAAAAAAAAAAAAAATTGAAATTAATTATATTCAAAAAAATTAATCTCTTTCATAAAAGATTTATAAGTTGATATTCGAGCTTTTTTTTTTTATTTTAAAAAGGGATGCCATCTGTTGGTAATTACTCCCCTCCCCTCTACCCCCACCACTCCCTCTCACATTCAGATTTCCGAGTTTGATTTGATCTTTCGTTAGTTGACCTCTCTAATTTTGCATTAGTGCAATTTATAAACCAGAAATATTTTTTTTTTTTTTTTTTTAGTATAATCAATAATAATTTATTCCTATATTATTATTAACTTGGAATGCACGCAACGTATTACCATATTGAATTTTTAAGCAGAATAATAATAATAAAAAAAAATCACTAAAATAACACTCCATTTTGTTTTAAATAATTTTTAATTTATGAATGAATTGAGGGTGAAAAAATAAAATTCTTAAATTTTTTTTTTCAGTTAACATAAAATTATTTTTATATATTCTGAATCTAAATGTTCTCCCGAGTAAAATGATATATCACACATGTATCTTTGTAAAATAAAATATTTTAAGTTGCACTTGGAGCATCTCTAATAAGTGAAGTGAAATTAGAAACAATTGAAATTTAATTTTAATCAAATAATAGAAATAATTAAAATTAATTATTTAATAAATTGATTTAATTAAGAACTAATATTAATAAAATATTTTAATTAATTTAAATCTAAATTTATTTAAAATAATAATTTATTAAATTATATAAGCTTTGATTTAATTAAGAACTTCTCTTAAATCCCCTAAATAGACAACAGTTTTCGTTTCATTTGTTATGTCTGTGTCTATGACTTTGTTCCTCTTTTTTTGGTTGATTTTGTGTTCTCGTACAGCCCCTATTTTTTTTTTCTCCCCCTTAGAATTCTTCGTTTGTTTAAGCTCTTAAAAAATGAAATTTGTATTTTATTGTTTGAGGGGAGAAAGAATAATATTTGGGTGAGTTAGGGTGGCACTACAAATGAGGGAAAAAGAAATTTCAACATTGAAAACATGCAGAAAAAAGAAAACACAAATAAAATTGAATTTGTTGTTGGCGTTTAAATTCTACCAATTATTTATTATTTAATAATGAATGTGTGATTTAATTAAATTTCATTATTTATTAAATTAGGGTTAATTTAAATAATAATCAATTTTACAATAATTGATAAATTTATATTTAGATCTCACATTAATTATTTAATTAAAATTAAAAATTCATTTTTAATTGCTTCCTTATATGGCAATTAGAGATGCTCCAAGTGCAAACATAAAATAAGTATTTTTACAAATACCCAACAAGTTAAGATATAAGTGTGATATATCATTTTACTCGGGAGAATCTCTACTTTCAGAATATACATATAAAAAAAACTAACTTAGAAAAAAATAATATTCCACTCCTAATGATCGTTTTTTTTTTTTTTTTTAATCTTCACAAATGAAATTTCTAACAGTAGTTTAAAATAAATAAATCTCTATTCGAACATTTAATTATAATAGAGATAACGTTAAAAAATGCTAACATATCAAATTTCTTGTAGTAGTTTCAATTTCCTTATAATTAAATTAAAGCTCTCTCTTTCATTTTGGTTAGAGTTTATCAATTCCTTTGGGTTTTTTTTTTCCTCATTTCAAAATGAATAAAAAATTTATTTATTTATTACTGTATATGAACAACGTTCCTATTATCTTATTCAAATGAGAGCTAATTAGCTTAAATTAACTAATAGTTTTATTTATAGCCGTCATCAAGAGAGAAAAAAAAAATCAACAACTCTCTCGCTCTTTATTTTTTTATCAGATAAAACGATAAAACAATTACTAAAAAGATTTATTAAAACTTTGTTTTTGTCTAATTATTCCTTATCAGGGGGGGGGTTGTGCGTTAACAATGCATATCTCACAAAAGTTGAGAGGCCAGAATTTATAATCGCTCTTTTTTTTGTTGTTGTTTATCTTGAGATAAAATAGGCTGTGTAACATTTATAGTTTCGACTCTAAGGTTTTGTTGAAATATTTTGTAAATTAAAATACACTAATGCCCAGGTGCACCAACACATCTCAGGTGTCAAGTCGCCCTTAGCCTGAATTCATAACCTAAAAGGAGATATGTGACATTTTATCTAATCAACTATTTCTATATACCCTTATAATATACGGTATATAATTTTTTTTAATATTATATCTTATTGTTATTATTAAAAAAAAAAAATTATTTTTTCATAGGGCCTACTGCCTGAAAAAAATTTAAAAATAAATAGGTATAAATATATATTTATTAAGAACCGTCCGAATATTCGGTTTCGGTTTCGGTTCCGAACAGTTTCAGCTGTGGTTTTCGGTTTCGGCCAAAAACCAGCCGAAACCTGAGTCTGAAATGATGGGATGAGACTCGAACGCAAAAACAAAAAAACAAAAAAGGTCAAATGATTTGCACGCGAGAGAGAAAAAAATTTCCCGTAAGGCGGAAAAGGGGCGGAAAAATTGCAAAAAAAAAAAAGGTAAAATGGTATGAATTTTGTATGGGAAATACAAGTTTCGGTTTCGGTTGAAAATCTTGTTTCGGTCGGACCTTAATATTTATATTAATATAAAAAATTCAAAAATTTGTTGAAGCAAATATCTTACACAAAAAACAAATTTGTTTTTATTCTTTTTCACCTCCACCAGAATCAAAACATAATAAACTTTCTTGCGAAAGAAAAACGCTTTTTTTTTATTAATAAACAAGGTAATATTCCCAAATATTTAAGAGACCTATCGACTCTCCTTCAGTCAATTAATAATTGCAGAACGAGTAACTTGGTCACTTCCAAGCGTTTTAATTGTAAGGGGAAAACGTGGTGAAAAAATCTGGTGTGAATGGTGCAGCACACCAGATTTTTCGTGTTGACATATATTTAGTTCCCGACAGTAGGGAACATTTGAATTCAGATGTAAAATTTATAAGTATGGGAAAATATTTATATTTTGTTACCATGGCAACCATTTCTCCTATCTTCCCTATGAAGTACAAGAGTAAAGTGGTCTTCAGAAGATTTCAATGGCAAAATGAGAATATACATTTTAAAGAGCATCTAAAAAATAATTGATTTTTGAATTTAAAAAAAAATCCTTGGAGCGAATTTTGAGAAAATCGAAAAAAACTGAAAAAGTACATCAGTAAAGTACTAGTACTCTTTGGCCGATTTTGATTAAAAGCTTATTTTCACGCTTCATGGGGGTACAAAATTTAAATATAAAATTTCAACCTCCTAGCTCAATTTTTTGCCTATATTCTTGAATATTTTGTAACAAGGAAATACCTATTTTGAAAAATCCGGGGGCTCGAAATTCATTTTTGACCTATGGTTTCTATGACAAAATTTCTTGAAATGACCCATAGAACAAGAATCGCGATGTGCCTTTGAAGCAAAAAAAATGGAACCACCCTAATATATAGGTAAGAGAAAGTAAAAACGATTCATTAAATGATTGACTTATTTAAAGTTTTTTTACAGAAAAAAAAACCCAAATATAGGCTAAATTTTCCAAATAGCCTGTAATATAGTGAAATAATATAAAATTTATTTCAATCTACTCGTCAAAGTTTAAACAAACACCCTTTAGAAAAAAAAAAAACTATACTAAAAATATCGACCAGGTCCTGAGGAAAGGTTTAGCAAACGCTCGAAACGTCGACGAGTAGATTGAAATAAATTTCGTTTTTTATTTTATTTCTCCATTGGCTGCCCATCCTACTTAATTGTAAAAAAAAACCCAAGTGAACGGTTTCTCAAGAGATAAACATCTTTATAGATTAACAGATTAATTTCGAATAAAAGCCACGCCTGCAAGTTAGGCAACTGGGCTTTTTTGTGTCATCTTAATAAAATTCCAATAAATCATTAACCATCAGGCATCCTGTTTTTGTAATCCATAATTAGCAAGAAAAGCGCGCTTAGCCCTCATCTTTTTGTAACACATGCCATGCCGGTGGTTAAATCAAATTGACCTCTGGTCACCCCTATTAGGCTATTATGCAAGTTTTTATCTATGAGCTGGTAATTGAAATTTAATATACGCATAGCTAACCAATAATAAATTAGTAGAAAAAGACAAAAAGGGAAGAATATTTTAGATAAATTAAATCTAAAAACACAAGGTCATATGAATCGATGTCGAGATTTTGATGTTATGAGAAACCAAAATATCTGATGTGACTGGTCGCACCAGATTTTTTGTGTCGACATGTATTTAGTTCCCGACAGTACGGAACATTCGATTTTCAAGGAGTAAATTTATGTGAAAATATTTATATTTTGTTACCATGGCAACCATTTCTCCTATCTTCCCTATGAAATACAGGAGTAAAGTGGTCTTCAGAAGATTTCAATGACAAAATGAGAATATACATTTTATTGAGAATCTAAAAAATAATTGATTTTTGAATTTTAAAAAAAATCGTTGGATCGAATTTTGAGAAAATCCAAAAAAAAACTGAAAAAGTACATCAGTAAAGTACTAGTACTCTTAAAAGTTTAGTTTAGTGAAAATTTTTTTTTTGCGTAAATTATGGGGCCCTTATATGGAAGCGCCTAGATGCGACCCCATCCTGTGCTTTGCTTACCAGCCCTGTATACCAATAAATAATATGTTGAAACATATCACCTTGTGTTTTTAGTCAAAGAATTTTTGTTTTTATAACATGAATATTAATAGTGCAGCGTTTGAGAGTTAATGGCATAAAAATGGTCATTTTTAATATTTATGAGGAATAAATTTTTTTGGGTGGAGTTATCAGGATTGGGGACTTGAGAGGAGATTAAATAAAAAACTTTTATTTAATTTTTATGAGAATTATGAGGAAAATTTTTTTTTTTTTTTTTTTTTTTTTGAAAAACAAAATCACCAAGTCATAAGTTTTATAATTTTTTTTTTAAGGTTTTTCGGCATCGCAAGCCCCCATCAAAGAGTAGTAATGTGAAAAATTTTTCCGCTGGGCGGGAAGAAGGGGGGGGAGAATGTTCTGAGAGGCTAAGTGTTTTAATAATTTATTAAAAATTCACATTTTTTTAAACTTTTGATTTGACTATAGTCAACTATATGATGATTATATCTTCAGAAATGATTTCATACAATCGATGATAACACAAGACTATCGAAGTATTTTTACCTAAAGGGTGCTTCAGAAGATTTCAATCACAAAATAAGAATATACATTTTTATTTAAAGAGAATCTAAAAAATAATTGATTTTTGAATTTTAAATAAAATCTTTGGAGCGAATTTAGAGAAAATCGAAAAAAAAAACTTAAAAAGTACATCAGTAAAGTGCTAGTACTCTTTGGCTGATTTTGATCAAAAGCTACGTCCCATGGGGGTGCCTAACTTAAATATAAAATTTCAACATCCTTGATCTTTTCGTTCTTGAGATATTTTGTTCACAGAACACACACAGACAGACCATGTCGCGAAAACCACTTTTTTGGACTCTGAGGACCTCAAAACATGTATATCCATCAAACTCTCGACATGAATCCAATACTTTCTCTCTATATATATTAACATATATAGAGGTAAGAGAAAGTAATAATGTCATGTCGGTAATCATAATTAAAGAATTGGGAAAGCGAACAGGCAGCAAACAAGCAGAGCTGGTTTTATGCGAATCCCGGAGGCTGCGAGTGAATGAATGGATGGAATTAGGGTCTATGGGAAGGCGGCCTGCCCCTCAAGGGGTCCTTCTGAACCTCACAAAAAAAAAAATTCCATTTTCGTTAAATAAAAGGTAGAACTGAATCGAAGTTTTTTTTATGAAATCAACACTAAAACCTTTTATCGTTAATATAAAATGTTTCTTTTTTTTAGGGCTGGGGAGTTATATAGTGGGTCTTTTGGTTGGGATCAGGGGGATATATAAAATTTTGATTTATTATCCTAATTTTTTTTTTTTTTTTATCATGAATGAAAAAAATTCTCTCAGGAAATTTCCGACCGTTGGTTCTAGATGAAACATTATTTAATTATGTTAAAACACTTTCAGGTCTATTCTCTAAAAACAGACGTTAAAATTTAAAATCAACAAATGGGTGTTAAAAAGTAATGTAAAAACAATCAGCGTTAAAAAATGCTATTCTCTAAACAAAATTTTAACAGCGACGTTAATATGTTGCTTTTATTTCAAAGCTATCAAAATCATAACCTTACTTTTTAGGTTAAGGACGCCATGTTTATTTTAAACACGACGTTAAAATATTAAAGGCACCCCCCATTAATTTTTAACACTCTTTACTAAATGTTAACGCTTTTGCTTTAAAGTTTTTGTTTACAGAATAGCTATTTGAGGCAGAGAAGTGATTTTTTAACGCTTACATTACTTTTTAACACCCATTTGTTTATTTTAAATGTCAACGTCTGTTTTTAGAGAATAGACCTGATTGTGTTTTGTATAAACACTTAAGTCGTCACAACGATCAGTAGAGAACCTATAAATTTAATTAATTTTGGTTAATAATAAAATCTGGTGTGGTTGTCACACAGCACAGAACTTTCTTTTACCTTCGGCAAGAGAAAGTTCTGTACCCGGCTTGTCACACCAGATTTTTTGTGTCGTGATATATTTAGTTTCCCATAGCACACCTTACTGAATTAACATTGTCTCTATGGGAGGAAGAGCCGGAAAATGAATTTGAAAAATCTGAAATACATATTTCAAACAATTTTCACGAAAAGTTTTACTGATATTCTCTTTAAAGGGCATATAAATTTTATAATTTTTTCAATCACACTTTTTCCCCATCTCACACTCACATTCACACATACATAGAGTCCTTTCGGCAACTTAGGCCTTATAAAAAAAATTTTTACGACAACCGTTATTATGAATATATATATAAATTGGGGTCCAGGCATTCTTATTTAAGCCATTTGCATGGGCGTAACTAGGGGGGTGCCGAGGGGGGCGGCATGGCCTCTCCCAGAAGGCTCGTGGCCTCCCTCCCCCAGAAAACTCCCTGCCCCAAGAAAAATTGAGAAAATATGGGGCTTTCTAACACACCGGAGAATAGAGAATCCCATGCCCCTCCCCCAGCCAAATTCTCTAGTTACGCCCATGGCCATTTGGTATCTAAAACGCCTTAAATAAAATCTTCGGACTGCGTGGGATCGGAACCTTGATAGGCGCGCTACCAATTACGCCAAGCCCTTTGGCTCATATAAATATTAGATTTATGAATTTTAAACGAAATTGTTGCAGCAAACTTTGACAAAATCGAAAAAAAAAAAAACGAATTCTATAGATAAAATCAAATTTTAGAATTTCTCTCTCTCTCAATTTTTATAGAATTACAATACCTTTCCGCCTCTCTCTCTCAATTTCTATGATAGCCATTAAAGTGATTAAAGTTGCTCTTGGCCATATAAAACACACGTAAGTGAGCTCTGGCACTCACACACAACACGCGCACGCGTTACGAATATTAACCTTCTTTTTTTGGTTTCTGAGTTATTTATGACCGAATGCCCAAGTAATTATTATACATAATAATAATATAAGGAGGAGTAGAGAAAGAAAAAAAAGATAAAACAAAAAAAGAGAATTTAAATTACGATTTTATATTAAGAAAAAAATCTGGTGTGACTGTTCGCACAGCACATAACTTTTACCTCCAGTAATCGAAAGTTGTGTTCTGTGCTTGTCACATCATATGTTTTGTATCGACATATATTTAGTTTCCGATATATTATAATTTAAGATGTAAAATTTATAAAATATTCATATTTTGTTACCATTTCTCCTATCTTTCCTATTAAGTACAAGAGTAAAGTGTGCTTCAAGGACAAAATGAGAATATAGATTTTAAAGAGCAACTAAAAAATAATTGATTTATGAATTTTAATCAAAATAGTTGGAGCGAATTTTGAAAAAATCGAAAAAAAAAAAAAAAAAAAAAAAAAATTGAAAAAGGGCATCAGTAAAGTACCACAGAGCTACTAAGCCAATAAAAAAATTTTTCGAAGGCGGCAAAAATTTTGTTTCTTTGAAAAAAAAAATTTTCCGCTGAAAAATTTTTGAATTCAGCCGGCCCCCCCCCCGAAAAAATTTCTATATACGCCCCTGGTTGTAAGGCGTCGATTTACTGTTCTGCATCGGGCGCCAAAATCCTAGAGCCGGCCCTTTGGGTTATAAACACGTGTTACGTATTTCGACATTTTTAGAAGTATTTGTATCCTTATACCAATAAATAATATTACTAGCCGCGCCGCCCGCCTTTGGCCGCCCTGGACCACCCACCAACTGGCTCGGGCCCGCATGTGGCGGACCCTCGCCTTTACTTAATTATGAAAAGAAAATTATTTTTTTATTTTTTTTTTCAAACATTCACACTCACATTCACAGTCTTTTCGGCAACGTAGGCCATTTAGACTTTGACGATAACCGTTATATTAATAATATATATATTTGGGGTCCAGGCATTTCTATTTAAGTCATTTGGTATCCAAATGCCCTAAATAAAATCATCGGACTGCCTGGGGGTCCGAGCCCGCGAGTTCTGTATAGAGGCAGGCACGCTATCAACTACTCCAAGCCCCACGGGCAAAAATATATTTATTGCTACGTAATCCAACCCAGGGCCCACTTGAAGATTTGTTTACATTCAAAAAGCAGAAATACACAACTGCAAAAAATATTTAAATATTTCTGTCATACAT